>JABASD010003212.1:0-21329 GCA_019776165.1 Pogonognathellus flavescens
GTTCGTTAACGGCTCGTTTGTTAAGAGTTCGGTTCGTTAAAAGTTCGGTTCGTTATCGGCTCGTTCGTTAAAGGTTCTGTTCGTTAACGGCTCGGTTCGTTAACGGTTCGTTCGTTAAACCTTATAGAACGGTTCGCGAGCCAGCTCTAGTGACTCACACAATAATGTAGGTACTTTTTTGAAAGCTCCCATTTTATTTTTAGAACATTTTCTGGTTATATCTGAACCCTGGAACTAATTATAATTATGAGTGTGCCGAAATAATACGGAAGAAAAAATTGTTGCATTTTAAAATGATTGATAGGATGATGAAATGAAGAAGCTCATATAAAATTATTCTCTAAGCTATTTATTATCATTAAGTTCCTACATATAAATTAAGTACCAAACGTTAATAATTTGAGCGCATATGTATCAAATGTATGTACCAAATAAATAGTATTATTAATGATAATGATATGGCAGTTGGGTTTGGCTTGGGCCTACCTAAGTATAATGTTAATAAATGAGACTGATAACAACAATATTAATATTGGCTATATAAATACGATACCAAATTCCATATCACATCTCTGTATCTAGTGTAAGTGTTCGCTGCTTGATTAAACACTGTAATAATACAATGGTAACTTGTTGATTTTAAAATAGCATTATATACCTATACAGATATCCTATAACTAATACTAATACATATTATCATGAATGTGCATGTAGCAAAGGCATGTACAGTTCACATAAGTAGAGTATAGAAGTCAAAAGTTGATAACATTCAATTTGTGTGCGACTGTGTGTACATTTATGTGCATAACCATTTATTAACCGACTTGACATGAAGTAAAAACTCACAATGATTTCTTTGTGGGTTTAGTAATATAAGTTTATTCAGGAGGACACACAGATAAAGAGGAAAAGAGTCATACACTCCTATAGCATTTATGTTCAGCGTGTATCACATTACTTGTGATTTCGTAACGAATAAATCTAGTACAACTGTACAGTATCTCGTTCAGAAGAAGAATAATCTTCCATTCATCCAGGTACTTAAGTCAAGTTGACACTTTATTCATTTGTCACTTCCTATTCTTATTCTCATATTTCATTTCCCTCCGTCGCGTTCTTTTTCATTTCAATATCGCCCTTGCATTCGTAATGGAGGAGGTTATTTTACTCACTTCATAATTTACACTCGTCAATTCTTGAATTTAACACAAATACTTATTTTTCACGAAGGATATAACGGGAATTTCTATAGTCAACGCATCTGGTGGCCGGAACGAAACGTAAGGACAATAATTTCATTATAACTTTGATAGACTTGATTTATTTAGCTTTGTACAATAATTGTTTTTATAAAGGTGCCTGCTAAATATAAGTAATAATATAATATCATTTTCATCTCACGATAATATTTAAATCTGTAGTCTATACTTGTAAAAATTATAGTCAAATCGTAAAACTGAAAAATTTAAAGTATGATTTTCAGTTGTGATTTAAGATTTTAAACTAAATACATTGATCTTTTATATGCAGACAGTTTCCACCGGCTTTTCTACGTTGTTCCATCAAGACTGTCGCGTTTACTGAAGTACCTGAAACTGAAATCTAATTGCAAAATGGTCGCTATAAACAGCAACAACGACAACTTTCTTGTCCGGAAACTCGTGACGAGTTCTTATTTAAATGCTGCAGATGTTACAGCCGCCGAAAATGGTAATGTGTTAACTGTAATAATTGTACATTTAAATCATTCCTTTTTAATTGTTCTCAAGATTCATTTGAAGTGATTTATGCAACTCTATGTGCATGTGATACGTTTTCAGCCGCGTGACTGCATTGTATTAGATATTAGTCGCAGTTTAAAGAAATGATCACATTATTATTCTATTGTATACACAACAACGTATTTACCTGCACATGATACAATTGTAAATTGTAAAGGTCGTAGTATAAAGTGTTGATGTAGCATTTCAATTTACACTTGAGATACAATCATGTCTCATGCATTAGAATTGTTTGTTTATATTTGTTTTGTGATTTATATTTGTATGTTTGCTGCGGACTTTTCTGGCTGACTCGGTGGCTATCTCGGTTTGGATTGGTTGTTTCATGAATGTTGATGATAAGCAGCTTTTGTTATAACAGTAGGAGTGGCTCTACTCATCATGATGTGTGTCGTCGCCTTTGTAGCTGGAGCAAGTTACGCAAGAAGTCGCAGTCAGAAGTCAACCATTTACTCCATTTCCCCTAATTTACTTCAAAAGAGACAATATGTAAATAATTATCAAACGTTTTAATTTTTACTAATTAATGTACACCTATTTGTTTTATATGTCATATCGCGATAATAGGTATATCTATAATTTTATATTTTACTACGTTGTTGCATATTAGTCGTGCAATTATAAACTTCATAATTGTTAGTGCAGAGAGGGACGAAATTCCTTTCATCTGTAACCGGAAAATGTAGACGGTCTTTGATGACAAAAGTAGAACACGCACTAATTGTAATTAAGCTAACTAATAATTTTGAAATTAAAATACGTAATTGAAACGCAATGAGTTGTACTCTTGCACTCAAAGAGTGTCATTAATATTAAAGACCTACTTTTGTTAAGAATACATTATATGTATCGTAATCGTAGTACAAAATTCATTGAGGAAGTAGTAGGTCTAAAAAATATTTATAAATTATATTTCTAATGTTAATTTTTATACTTCAAACCAACTTATTGAAATAAATAAATTGAGTTTCGTGTTTTTAAGTCACAATTTTTAACATACATGCTTTGCGAACCTACTCGATTTAAAAACGGGCAGGTTGGCAAAGAAATTACATAGTTAAAGCATTCGGCATTGATTAGAATTATATTATAGTCTTTTTATTCTATAGCTTCAATTATTCTGAAAAAATTGCATATATGTTTTGGAACAACATGATTCTTGTTTCCAGTTACACCAGTCAAAAGCATATTTCACTTTGTTTTTTTACAAATTGCTTCCAATAATTTCCAAGTGTACAATTTCAGAAGTTAGGTGTTCACTAACTACTTTTACTTGAAGCAACGTGAAATAAAGTGTCTCTCTAGAGTCTTACTAATACGTTATTACGAAGAAAATGGTGTCAGAGTCGCCTTCAGAGAAAACTAGTTTTCGTAGCAATAAATCTGGCATAAAAATGTTGTTTTAGTGAAGTAGAAGGTCTCTTGTGCGTGGTCCTCGGAGATTGTAAGTCTCGCAGTCTCTAACAAACTCTCAGAATGCCTACTTAAGTATATTTCAACAGAAAGGAGAGAATAGAGAAAGCACTTATTATAACGATAATGATGATATTGTTTTACAAGGAGGAAAAGAAACATTCGCACTAAATGGTACTTATGTCGTTGGCTGTAATAATAGCGAAAAAATTAGAATCGCTATAGGCACACTTTTACTAACTATTATCATTTTGTCTTGAATATCTCATCGCCAGAAGAATATAGAAAAGTCTGTATACAAGTTTGTATACAAAATAATTGTCTGTATAATATATCAATATTATTATGAATGTCATGTGTTTTGCTGTCATCTTATTATATACATGCTACGTGATGTACATACAACAACAATTACAATACTGCCTAGGCGTACTAGGCTAGGCTAGTCAAAAAGTTAACAGGATGCTTTGCTGCCAGAAGCCAAAGCAAACTGGAGATGATACAAAACTTGAGACTCTCAGACTCATCGCATAGGCACTCTGACTTTGACTCTGTCGTTGTCTCAAGTCTCAGCGTTCTCTCTGCTTTCGTCTCATTATCCGTAAGTATACTTCAATACCTACTTGCTGCTGTTTCATACTTTCATCTTTATGCTTGGCAAGCTCATTCTTAACAAGAAACTACACAGCGAACAGCTAATTGACCTAAAGCTAATGGACGAACACATTACGGCATCACGAGAAATATGTTGCTACTGCGATTCCGATGGTCAGCAAAGTAACATAAGTATAAAAGCAGATGGCCGATGTAATAAATCGCTAAAAATGTCACGTGTGCAAGTTATTGCAAAATCAATGTTTCAGAAAATTTTCGCTATAGTAATTGAGAGTTAATGTATTTCTGGAAAATACAAAGGTTATTCTTATATAGGTACAGACATGTTACAGTTATCGTTTATTTAGGGCGGACTATAAACTTAGAAGATATGGGCTAGTATCTTTTAAAAGACTCTGCTACTGAATGACTGCAGTAATTGGGATTGTTGTCACTCAACGAGCCTTGAATGTTTTGTCCGTGAAAGGACAAAACATTCAAGGGACAATATTTGCAGACTAAATGATATCATGGTAATCCAAAATGAAGATCTGAATAAACTCGACTCAGCCATTTAATTTCATCCTTAAAACTGTTGCTCCATTTTTTGCCCATTGTAAATAAATACTAGGACCACTAAATATCAACTATTTAAAATGTGGGTATAGGTGTTGAGCGGTTTTGCTTGTTAACCATTCTTGAAAAAGAACTAACTCTGTGACCTATGAAGGTTATTCATTGTCTATTGTAATTTTTGCTTTGTATTTGTTGTCGGCTTCCTTGAAATTGACCAAAGGATTGGGTATGAATACTACACTGATGAAGCTTGAGGATAAGAAGTAAGCGAAACACATGTGTTAATAACCCGAAATGTAATACTTATCTGTAGTAGTAAAGGTTCCATAAACATCACCGTGACTTTTTGCTCAAGTTTAAAGTAAATGACATTGTATACACAACGGTGATGATATCCAGGACAAAGATCAATTAAGTAGGAGATAAGTGTAGTGTACAATGTAAAGACTTTTTACATCATTTAATATCAACCCTGTCAACCCACATTACCAGTTATTTCTCATTTCGTACATATGTACATTTAGATCTTATATAAACATTAAACGCTTATTACAACTAACTCTACCAATAAAACGTGCAAAAGGAGTAATAATTAATACTATTTAACGTATTGTTAGATTATTTACATGTGTGGGTAGATACTACTTAGATAAAGATACTTAACGTAAAGACTGAAGGATTTTTTAGGCAAATACAAATTAAATTCTTTGCGGATTACACTATGCAACCGTATTAGGTATCCCACTGTGTACAATAAAGATAATGTTTTTTAAGTCAGTATTTTTTATAAAATTAAATATTTGCATTTGTCATAATCCGGAGCAATAACAGCAGTAGTCATTCATTTGGATAACATGATAACGACAACAAGTCAGCCGATTAATCCTACACAGCACAAAAAGACAAACGACACCAATCGTTTATTATTGAGTAAAGTAGGTATACAAAAAATAGTAAGCAAATAGTAAATTTTATATCATCGGGAGAAAGAATTTTATTGTTATCATTAACGTACCATTCATTGAGCATGTTCTCATTTTCTGTGTGTCTATAAGTATACAAGGAGTAAAAGACGGACATGATGGTGACAGTCGGCTTTCTGTCGTTTCAATTTTAGTTTCCATTTATCATTACACTGTCAACAGTAGTTAGTAAGTAGTAGTACAATCATGAAGAAATATTGTTCATGCTATTTACTGTATATTATACGTTACATTCGTAAATCGGTAATACTATATCCATTATTAGAGCAATAGTAATAAAGTATCGCTCTCCTCACACTCAAATGTATCAATCATGATAAAAATAACTTTGAAAGCCTAACTAGTTTCATCCGGCTTTATCTGCTTTGCTTCATCCTCCTTTGGATACTCACATGAGCATTAGGTAATTGTAATGTATTTATATTTCAGTATTTACTTTCCAGAAGAGCTCCCCGGAGCTACTTGTACCTAATGACAGTACAATATTACTTATTGTGCTTATAGAGGATATAAATTCTTGCATCATTACCCAAAATGGAAAATAAATGAGAC
Organism: Pogonognathellus flavescens; assembly: GCA_019776165.1. NCBI lineage: Eukaryota > Metazoa > Arthropoda > Collembola > Entomobryomorpha > Tomoceridae > Pogonognathellus > Pogonognathellus flavescens. Next base: position 5,900 of record JABASD010003212.1, read on the forward strand.
ACAAGACTATTTGCATTTCTTGTTATTATTTTTCTTTCCAAGTAATTTTTTAGTCAGAGTCATAAAACTTATGACTTCAGCAGAGACAATGGAAACTCTAATTGTAATTTCTAAAGTAGATGCAGATCTGCAACCAAGGCAGGTGCAGGTGTTTAAAATCACCCGAAGTTTCATTTCTCAGATTTCTCCAAAAGAAATACGTGAATCAAGAGTCACTTCAGCAAAGCAGCGTAGAAAATGTTTCATATTATTTATCTTGAAATGGCAAATTCAAGGTAATCAAAAGGACACATTTATTGTCGTCGTAAATTATAACGTAACGTTGCAAAAAATGAAACCGACAGAATAAGATTAAGATTGGTTTGCAAAATGTGAATAAATCTTGTCTGCCTTATTTATGTGTACTACTAGCCTTACTAGCGTGTTCACTTTGCGTGTTGACTTTTACGTACGATGTGTCCTTTTTAATCCCAGGAGATACAAATATCGATTTTTAAACATAAAGATTTGTAGGAGGGCATTATTATCGGTGACAGCAACCCCTGTACTATAGGCTCCACTGTAAAACATGGCTACATTAATATAGAAGTAGTGATGTTTCTTATTACAGCTTTTGTTTTCCTCAGCCTTGCATTGTGATATGTACAAATAGTAAGTAGCATTATTTGTGTGTATGAAAATAATGATCCTCTCTGATTCCTTTCTCCGCGTCCTTTATGATAATGATGATTCATTGACCACCAGCATGAACTCATCCTCATGTCTGCATGATCTACTCTACAAATCTTTGTACAGTATTTAACGTTTAGGTAGGTATGTACCTATAATAGCATCATTGTCAAATCAGAGCTTTTCTCTATACAGTATAGGCATTGTGTTCCATATTTTTTGTTTATGTGTATTCATTGTAGACTACATGAATTCGTGTGATTTGTTTAATTTTCTAATCTCTTCTGCATGTAAAATTCATGCACAGCATATGCAAGTCGTGCTCGTATACCAAATGCCCCTCTGGCACAGTAATATATTTCATTTATTTGCTTGGAATGCTTAGTAAAAACAAAAAGGACAGTTTGTACAATACTACCACTACCTACTTACTTATGTTATAAATAAATATCGTGCTATATATCATGTACCTATGTATAATCTTTGTTTGCATTACTCATACTCTTTAGTTCAAAGAATTCTCTTATCTTCCAGTGGTCACATAATATTTTATTTTTATTGTCTTCTCTCAGCTTGACTGCTTGACAGCTTGACTGCTGATTATTATTAGCTTACTAAAGCAGAATGGCCTAATATTACTAGGAAAACAATTTGTAATATTTACATAGTTAATTACATTAATAATAATAATAAGAATAATTACGTTTGCAGTATAGAGAATAAATTGCTTGCTTAAAATACACGGAAGCAAACGTGATGATATTACTATTAGCGAATGCATGCAGTGATATCACAACAAATCTAATATTATAATCTGTATATTCTAATGCGAACACATGGTCCATTTCATTTCATTATAACGTTCTAACGTTTTGTTAGTACTATACCACATGAAAGGTTAAAAACAAGAAGTATGGTACCACGATATAATATATGGTACCAAAACCATATCAATTGCACTCTTGTAATTTATTATGTATGATAAATAAGACTTAAATCACAAATAGGGCAAAATATATTACTCTGTTTAGTCCGTGTTGTTTCAGGAATTCATAAAGTTTCTCGCTTTGATGTGGTTTGACACAGTCACATTCATATGTAAATATCTGTGGCGACTTTTACGTTTTATGGAAAGCATGACATTGCGAGTCGTTCCGTTCCTTTTGAACATTGTAAAGGATGAGAAAGCTTGTGTAAATATAAATAATATAATAATATACTATCTATAGGTACTTTATAATAATATGAAAATTATCCACATAAAATGTAAGGTGAGACACATACAAGTAAGTTATGTTAGCATTTTACACACAGATATATCCTGCATATTATGTGTAAAATTCTTAACTTATAAATTTCTTGTATAACGATAGTTTGACTGCTATTTTGCTAGGCATAGCTTCAGCTAAGGTGATTTTGTTTATAACGTATTATGTGTAAAGTCTTTTGCTGAGGCTGTAATTGGTGCTTGTATAGATAAAATAAGCACTTTATTTGTTTAACGAAATACAAGCAAATATAGTCCTTTCATTTGACGAAACGTAGGTACATGTATAAATAGCTGCATCTCTGTTTCTTTTTCCAGCAATCATTTCCCATTCACTGTGCCTTTGGCCTTTCGGTTCTTTACATTAGGAAATTTTTGTGTGGTAGATGCTAAACTTTGTAAAGATCAGATTTTATTATTTTTGTGTACTCAAGCTGTATAAGAATATTTACAAAATTAGTTATTTTCCTTTTTATGATTTGAATCTTATTTTTTGATGTTTTTACATTAAATATTGTTTTTTTAATCATGTACACTCGAGCTTAAAAGCAAATGTCTCTAAACAATTATTTTATCTTTTGTTGGAGTTGGAGGAAACCACTTGCGATCTGTTTGTTTTAATTTTCCTTTCACTAAAAGACATAGTAAAAGATCATTTTTGTATTAGTTTATGATAATTAATCCAGAAGGAACTGGTTTCCTTTCTTTGTTTTCGAGTATAGTTGATAATTTTAAGGAAAAATCTGTGTCGATAAAAAACTGACACCTGAGTTCATCCTGCAATCAACAGCTGCGTTTTTAGATATAATATTTTTATTGTGACTCGTATTTTTATTAGTAGTTCCGATTTTCCAATACTTATTGGTAGAGGTTAGAAGAAAACAAATAAATAGTATTTATTGATAATTATGGAGTATAAATTCTGGAGATTCATCTCTTTCTGCATTCATTGTAAAATCAAGTTCACCGATTGTATTAGTCTATAGTAGCTTCTTAGAAAGCTCTCTTGGAGAGAATCTATTAATATTTTGTATCGATCTGTTGTCTGTATAATTTTAAACTGTAATTAATTTCCTCTTGAGGATTTATTGTAGTAAAACTAACTCAACTGACTGTGATTTATCCCCACTTGTTGTAAACGAAAATGTCCTCCCTCGCCCAATGCAGTAGTAGAATTTCTATTCTTTTAATTAGTTTATTAGTTTTCGGCCCAATATCAAGTTCCAGTTCTACAGAAAGAGCCAATTTAGAAACTCTCCAACTGGTACAAGTGGTAAGAGCAAATATATTTCTGTTATTCCATTCCAAACGTATATTTTATCATATCAATGAATATGTCTTATGCAAAGAATTACTTTTTAGCATTTAAATTGGATTTTAAATTGTAGCTTTTCCGACATGGTGATAGAACTCCGACAGAAACGTATCCGACAGATCCGTATAGAGACATGGCAAAATTTTGGCCTGAAGGCCTTGGACAGCTCACAGATGTACGTGATTTATTTCTAAGTTGATTTATTTTAAATTGATCCATGATTACTTTTTGACTTGGTTTGCACCATTTGAGAAAATTCATTTACAACTAACCTCGTTCATTTCCCGGAATTTTAGTCAAAAATGTGCCCCAAAGCATAGAAATTTATTCATGTCCGTTTACTTCTTGTCGTACTTATACAGAGAGGCAAAATGCAACATTACAATCTAGGAAAATATTTCCGTGAGCGCTACCACGGGTTTCTGGCCATCAAATATTCCCCAGCGCAAGTTTACGCCACAAGTTCAGATATGGATCGGACGATTATGAGTGCAGAATCTAATTTAGCAGGACTCTTCCCTCCAGTCAATAAATGGAATCCCAACATCGACTGGCAGCCAATACCTATCCGTACTATTCCGTCACAACATGACAGAGTGAGATATTTCTTTGACATTTATTTTTCTAATACCACGTTCATTCACCTTTAATTTTATTTTTTATCGGATTTTTCTGCAAATTCTAAAGACATAGCTGATTTATTTGTAAAATATTATTTTCCCTGTTACAGTATCTTCACATTCACGAGTCTTGTCCGAAATACCGGTCATTGACGAAAGAATTCAAAAACTCTGAAATTGTGAAGAAGGTGAACGAGGAAAACAAAGACTTTATTAAATACGTGGCAGAACAAGCAGGTCTTAATTCAAATGCTCAAGTTGGCTTCGAGGGGGAAAGACCAAAACCTGAGGACGGATCCTTTGATGTGGAAAGTATTGTATTTCTTCAGGATATATTCTTTGTTCAGGTAAAATAGAATAAGAGACTTCTACGAATCGTACCTCGTTATACCTACTTGATCTTTACAAATAAAGAAATCTCCTTCCATCTTTCTGTGTAGCCACTCTTCGATAGAAAATGGACATATCATATAATTTCTGATATTTCTAAAAGCATTTATTCCCACTTCTTCTTGCCTTACGTGCAATAATAATATTATTATGAGAAGTAGAAAAGTTATATAAAAAAAGTTTCACAAGAAGGTCATGCACAAGGACATAGGAGAAAAATGTTTCCGAAAGAAAAGAGAGAACACTTCGAAGCTCACTCACTTGTACATGATACATGATATTCCCTTTACAGCGATTACTTACAATGCACATAGAAAAAACTGTATAAAGGCCTTTTCACAGTATTACAATGCTATACATCTTTCTCGTGAAACTTTTTCATAAGAAACTCTTTTGATGCCTTGCATTACAAGTAAAAGTATTTGTGTCCATGTATCATGGTGAATAGGAATGACTTTTAATGTAGTAATGTTCATGCAAGTGATTTTTAGCGTTTGTACAAAGAGTGTGTGTAATAAATGGCATTTTTTATTATTTTGCAATAGTCGGTGCATAACCTGAGTTTACCTTCTTGGGTCTATTCGAACAACGTCCTAGGGAAGTTGAACGAGCTTCAGACGATCGTGTCCACTTGGCGTACATACACCCAAGAAATGAAGCGACTTCGTGGCGGTCCTCTGCTTGACCTTTTTCTGAAAAATATGCTAGTCAGAGCTGGACTGAAGGAGGGAAAGCAACGTAAAATGTATGTGTACTCTGCACACGACTCGACTTTGGTCAGGTTGATGAACACCATGGGAATTTTCGAGCCACACAATCCACCTTATGCCGCTGCTCTCATTCTTGAGCTTCATAAAAACACACAGACTGGCCAATATTTTGTTGAGGTAAGTTACTAGTTAAGTTCTAGTCAAATAAGTTCAAATACAAGCTGGGAGTCACACTGAATTCCATTCGAAACAACAATACTACATACGCAGTATATAATTCCATGCAATTTTCCAACTCTCATGGTTATTATAATGCCCTCGTAGCCTTTATACACTCATTGTCACGTAAACTCTTTCTTACGTGTGCAATTTACACAAAGTAATTATTATATCATTATCTATACACTCTACACTCTATGAGAAAAAATTCCAACCTGAGGAATTTTTTAAATTTTCTTGACTTATTACAATTACTCCGAGTCATAATAATATTATTATGTTAATCTGAGGAATATACTACGCAATAAATATGAATGTTGCTCTGGTCGGGTAAAACGAGAGCACATTCCAATGATATCATGTCCGTTTTTCATGGAATGCAATTTTTTCTCATGCATTTTCCGACTAACGAGGCTACAAAGCTTAGCTATGTACATATTAAATTACAGTTCACATGTATTGTTCTTCTGAGGAATGTTAATGGTTGATTTAACAATGTGTGGTAATTTTGTACTAATAATTACGATATAATTCCTTTGCTTTTTCAGATTTTCTACAAAAATGACACTAACAAAACTCCCCATGTGTTGCAATACCCGCAATGTGGTTCTCCATGCTACCTTAAGAATATGTTGAAACTGGCCAAGCCGCTTATTCCTCGGAAGTGGGAGAAAGAATGTCAGGATGCGAGTGTTGACGATGAAGAGGATGTTGGCGACATCCCTAGTGAGTTTTCGTCTTCTGCAGGTCTCCTCAAGTCTCCTGGAAGTTTTAGCTTTATCAGTCATAAGGAATTGGACGATGAGGAAGATGAGACGAGAAGAGATAGCAATGATGATGATGACTCTAATACGCCCATTCCAGAAGGATTCCTTTCAAATACCGGTAAGCCGACAAAAGCATTTTACTGGCAAAAAACGTGTAGAGCAAATTCTTGTTTAATGCGGTTTAAAGTTTAAATAGAGCTATCTATTATGCATGTGAAGTAATTAATTATGTTTTTTGTTTGCCACTTCAAAGGGATTCTCGTCTTTTGCGCGGTGTTTTTTGCCACGGTGTTTGTTTTGTGGTTGACCATTTTGAGAAAGTATGTTTTTCCTCCAGAGAGTCCGGCAACTATTATTGAGCGAAGTTCGATAAACAAACCGACGATGTCCTCCACGAGTTCATTCTTCGGATACGAAACTATTTAACTTGTTTTAATTAATTGTTCTATGTAGATGTCAATTTTTAAATTATAGGTGTAACTTGTGCAGAAAGCCTGTTTTTAATAGATTTGTATTACCATAACCTTAGCAGGCGGTGCTTGTATTAACATAATGTAAATGTAAATGCCTACTTTATGTTGTGGTAATACTTTTTGGACTGCAATTCTCCAAAATGTTCGTATAGGTAGGTGCGTACACCTTAACACCTACCTTTCTGTGTGTTTGACCCGTGTGCGTGTGTGTGGCGTAAGTTATTGTGTCAGTTTTTTATATTTATTTTATTTTAGTACCTAATTAATGTTAACAAGTTCTAATCAATAATAATTTTATAAATTTATTTTACCAATATGTTTATTAATTTTAATCATATAGGGAAAAATGTGCGAAAAATCTATTTTAATGACTACGGCGTTTCATTATTTAAAGAAGATAATGATGTAGACTTTTCTAGTGTATTTACAAATACGTTGCGTGCAAAAATCTATTTCGCTGACATTTTTTCTGACGCTGTACTTACTATATGTATCCTAGCTCTTAACTATATTAGTTGCATAATATAGTTCATAGTTAGCGTATTGGTCACAATTGTAATTGTATCATTAGCTATCGTTCGTCACGATATTTAGAACAACACATAAACTGCATTCAATGTTGTTTGCCAAAAAGAAAATTGAAAAATCAAAAGAGCTGTGAATGACTATTGTACTACTATTATATATTATTTAACAAAACTTTTGTTGTGTTCTGTCATTTATATAAACATTTTGTAAACTGATAATATAAAAGCAAATAAACGAAATATACCCAAACTCAATCCCTCAGCTTATAATTCCTTGAAATTCATTTATAACTAGTATTGTTTTTGTATCAGATGAACTGTCATGTAATACTAACCCTAAGTATACAGCGTGAAAAAAATTGATTTAATTACCTATGCTACATGCAAACTGTAATTAAGAGTTGTTTTAACAAAAAATTCATAATAATTAAAGAAGTGTAAGATAAGCATCACTATATACAAATACATGACCGAGGGCACAAGTCAATTAACATTCAAGATAGCGATTTTTGTTTGGCCATTTAAAAATAAACCCGAGTGTGTGTGTGTGCAATTAAGTTTCCATTGACAAACGCATAAGAGTATTCCTTCTCGCACAACAACCGAAGCACCTGCACGATTAAATATTACAGTCGTAGATATAACTTGCTTTCCTAAACATGTATTTCCCGTTATGTAAAAAATTGCCTGCTCAAAAATTAAGTATACTTGGTTTATGAAGGAAACTTGACGGTGGATGCTCGTTGAAGGGATTTCTGCATGGAGACTCATGGAACATTGTAGAAGTGTGCTGAGCGTAATTTGTAAAAATTTCTCTACACTTCCACATTAAAGTCCAACTCCAGAGGAATCACGCTTACGTTCCTTTTCACTTGCCTTCATTTACTTCAACTCAAAATTTACAAACCACGGTACATTACGTAAAAGGGAAAAATATTTCAATGACTAATAAACAAAGGCAGACATCATATGCAGAGTTTTCCATTCAACATGTCTTGTTAATATTATACTACCTGGCATTTGTAAATTAAAGGAAGGCCTGGACTGAGCTTTCAGTTCTTCACTGTTCCATTCAAGTTTAAGACATTACTTTAATTAAACTACTAGGTACGTTAGATTTTAATAGTCTATTATATATAGTAGGTAGTAGTAGTCTACTTGTAGTTCAGTAAGGAAAATTTGTAGTTCGTGGTAGCAGGTTTCATTTAGGAATGCAGCAGAAATCCTAAAAGTAAACCACGACATCCTTCCTGTTCAAGTGCTTAAAGCTATTTTGTATACCTACTGTGAAACTTCAATTTACTGAAGACATTGAGACAAGAAACTTCCTCCAAACATTTACAACATGAATAGCAGGTGTAGCATAATTTGATAAACACATATTAATAAGTTTCATATAACCAACTTTAATTGCAGTAATAGCTTCATCTTGCATATTACATCGCTATTGAACTGGATAAGCTCTAACCAAAATTTGAATTTGCTGCGATTTATTAAGTTAAGTGAAATGAATAACAAAACTACTAAAAAACTGCAAAATGTACTTCAAAAAGTTAAGATTGAGTAAAGAAATTGTTACTGTATTATTACTACTATACTATCAAGACCGTAATAATTTTCCTGTCAGTGGGTATAATCGTCTGTTTCGGTAACTCTACTCTACATAGTTAAAAAGTCATTGTGTATATGTAGTCAAAGAGTAAAGCTGTACGTAAAAGTAGTCTACAAAATATACTACCTACTCTACAAAGATACGTTTGATAATTAGGTAACTATTATTATAATCCCCGGTATAAGTAAAGTTTAGTTGGTGGATCCCTGGAGCTCAAATCCTGTTCACTCTCTTTACTTTACTTGACTGTCTGTGCGATGTGTTAGATTTTCTGTCATGCATCAAATCCTCCGTGTTACGATACGATGACCACCACCATGCATGCCACTACCGCTGCCACCACCATCCCTTTGCTCCTCTAATAACAATAGTAAGACAGATCCAGCCAAACAAAACCAATGGTAATGGGTTAAGGTAAAAACACAACTAAAATATTACATAATGCACACTGCTTACATTTAGGGTAGTGTATATGTGTATCTATTAGCAAGATATATCTAATCTCCAACAACGTCTTGTAGGCAACTATAACTCTTATATTCATCCATACAAAATATATTGCATGCCTATATGGATCTGTATAAATAGTTTTATATAGTTACTACATGGAAGATCAAGTTCCACCTACACAAACATACCTCTCATTCAGTTTATTCAGCTTTTGCTTTTGTTAAGTCAGCTACTATCTCTGTGTATTTATGGTAATAGTGACATCCTATGTGTATATAGTTGATAGTAGCAAGAATATTTACTAAGTAAGTAAGCTCTACTACATCTCTTATTCATTTTGACTTCTCTATGCGTCGAAGTTCCAGAGTTTGCATTTGTTGGAGCACTTTCTTGATTTTACTAAGGTTTCGTACAAAGCAGGCAAAGCATGCTCGGCACTCTGGTTGATGTGTCTGGTGGAATGCTGCAGTACCTATAGCCATAACAGTCTCCGTCTCGGTCCTCGGAAGTCTGGACTTTAAGTTGAACACGAAATCCATTTTTGGAACTGGTTTCTACGCCCTTTCCGCTCTACACACATCACATCACTTCCATTTCCTTCCTAAGCTCTAATTTCGACAAGCTGTGGAAATGGAGAGTGCACAACTCCTTGCTCTTCTTCAATGAAATTATCTTTTACGCCATACATTATCATCAGCACAACACATTACGTATGCAACCCTTCACTCAAGTCTTTATCTCTCTCTCTTTGAGACACAGATGGACAGACAATAAGAAAACAATGCATGGATGAATATAAATATAAAATGTATATTTAGATTATGCCTTTTCCCACATTTGACTCTAAGTAAGAACATTGCATTGTACAACTGCCTCTTTTACGTGAAGAATCACCTTTGCACGATTTATGCTTGGTTGTGCTCATCTGCTACACTCCTATTATACTCCCACTATACCCGAATAATGTTAAATAAAATCGGAAATTCTACACTGAAACGAGACTTCTTTTCTTCGTCTTGACGTAAAGAAACGCACGTATTCACATTTACATTATTGTGGATTTCAGAATTAGCTGGATAAGAATCTATGCAGGTTTCTTTGTTCTGAGCTTAGTAATATACTCATTGTGTGTGTATCCATGTTGAGTAAATAATTACAGTATATATGTAGAATGTGAACCGTAAAATTCCTTACTTTTCCCTTTTTACTAATAATATGGAAATAAAACTATTGTTTGTAATTGAAATCTCTTTGCTCATCTCATCACATCAATAATATTAATCAATTTCACTGAAGTTAATAGCAGTATTTTACATATAAATTAGTTTTCTTCCATACTGCTTTAGTTCTAGTAGCGCTAGGTAAAATACATACATCATCCAGTGTGAAAAATTCTCTAATTAGCTGTAATATTAAAAAGAATTATTTACAATTATTACAACCGAGTAGTGGAAATAATTAACCGTAAGTTGAATTCTCTGTAGCAAACATCGAGAATGCAATGTTTAGCAGTCTGCAGTTTCTCTCACTCAGCATTTCTTTGTTTGCTTCAGAAATGTGTGCGCTTCACGATCTTTTGTGCAAGATATGGTATATGTACATTTACCTTTGCCTTGTATTGTAAATGCATTGCAGGATCTTTCTTTGTCTTTATCGTATTGGGGATCTTCCTTTGTGTCTACATAGGTAGATCGAGAAGCATAAAGTAGAAAAATAGACAGAGGCTTTTCTAAAGTTTTACTTTGGTATCATTCAGATATTCATTTATTATTTCTATAGTGGACGAATTGAACGTACCTACATGTACAGGTAAGTTAGTCTATTCCCAAAAGACTTATACAGTAGAGTATAGTATGATCAGATATATCTCTTCCTGGTAGGTACGACAAGATTAATTTGCCAGTGAAATGATAATCAGCAATCAAAGCGTTTTAATCTACTTTTCCCGCAATCATCATTTATCCACAATACTTATTACCATTACAGCTACATATTAAACGAGCAAACAGTCTGCTCATTATTAACGTTCGTATTTTTATGTGGATCTCTCAAACGAGGTTCTTGCATAAAATAAAGAAATTATATCTGTGTAGCTAAATTCCTATAATATACCTACAGCTTTCCATGCATAGTGGTATTTGAAAGCGTGGCACAACAGTACAAGTAAAATAAAGCAACCCATTGAGATTACACTGCACTGACAATATAATATTATAGTAGTATACAAAATATATTATACATTATAGAAAACCACAAAGCAAAGGTCTGAAGAATTGTTTCTGTGTTTACAGTATGTCATTGCATTTATAGATTGTGGGTCTCTCGTCTCATCTGTGAAGTCAGTTTTGGTTGAACAGAAAGCAGATTGTGAGCAGACGTAGTGGGACTATAGTGGGAGTGTGCCATGCGGACGGTTCTGATCCTCTCTTGGGTCAATGGCTGTACACAACTATTAACTACTAACAGACACTTAAAGGCAGCTGCCACGCGACCTCTTCCTTATATACACACATTAAAATTATATACACAAAGATGATATATAAAATAAGTTGCATGGGATCCTGCCTGCTTCTATAGCGGTCTTCTTCTTCTTTCTGCTTATTATAGGTATGGGTCGTTCTGCTGGTTTCGTGTAGATCTTCCTGATGATGATCATCTGTGTGCCGTCTCTTCAGTGATGAATACTTACTACAATCTGTTTCTTTGTATTTAAAAATAATAGTTATGGGTATAGGTACCGTGCTACTGTTCGAGCAGAGGTTGGTATAGCTGTGAAGGTATTCTTTGTCATTAGGTACTAGTAGGAAATCCAGTCGGTCTACTACGGTTTACTTTACTATTGCACTGATGTTACGTGAAAAGGTTCTCTGATAGTGTGACCCTGCTAAGAAATAAGGATTTGGGTATAGAGAGTTTCATATTCTGAGCTTCTGTGTTCTGTCTGTGCGGAATGAAAATGAAGACGCGTGCCGAGAAAGGTCTGCCGTACTTATGGTGTAAATTGTATAGAGAACACCTGGAGATCTATGAAGGGACGACGAGTCTTTCCAAACGGTTTCCTATAATATTTTTATTTTAGTGTACATTATAAGTTAGGTGAACCTAGGCACAGGGTATCAATGCACTCTATAGTATGTCTGCATATATCGTATGGTGTTATACGAAGGAAAAGAAGGGACAACAACAGCCGAGCTGAAGAAGAGAACAAACAACAGAAGGAAAATAGAATACTTTTATATTTCTTGCATGGATGTAGATATAATACATATACAGAAAGTAGACTTTGATGTTCGATGTATGCCTATAGAATCACTTGAACCTGGTTTTGCACCCCGTGCCAACTGTCCTGGGATTTAAAGGTTAAATATCCCTTATCCAGTTGAAACTGCCATTGAGTTGAATGAAGAGACTTCCTTGTGCTACAATCTATAATTCTAGACATGGACACACTTTTACAAGCTACATAGAATTGTATAGAAGTAATATAAACCTGGCTTTACTTATGAAGGCTCATGTTTAAAGGATATCCCCGTCTTTATTCTTTTCATCGGAGTGTACTACTGTTATATCTCAAGGTAAAATTTACACATGTGTGTATTTTTACAAGATGAAAATGAAAACAGTCCGTTCCAGGCAGTCATGTGGTGAGGCGATGTTTAAAGATGATTGGGAGATTGTCCATGCTGCTCTTGAACCTTTAAACTTCCCTGCTGATGGCTGAGTGAGTTAAAGCACAAATTGTACATTATTGTAGCATAGTTTTACGATATAGAAATTCGAATATGAGAATAAATTGCCTTCCGTATGGGTTTGTAATAGCAATAGCCTGCTAGGAAAGAAGTCAGTCTACTCATACAACACACTTCAGAACATAATCAAATTTCAATCCTAGTAAATGTTAATTTTATTGCATTAAGACGATTTTTCGTACCACAAAAATACAAAATGAATTCTGGTTCTGAAGAAAACGGTCATAATTTTGCAATAAAGTTCAACATTTGCTTTTTAAAATCAATGATGGCCTGATGACTGTACGAAGCTTGGTCGCCCAAGTTGAATAAATGAATTTTCTGAACGCGGATAATGACATCGTAATTTATATTACACTTGAATTCGGGAGATCTGCTCGCATCTGAGCCTGATAAAAATTATTACAAGATGAAAATGAACACAGTCCGTTCCAGGCAGTCATATGGTGAGGTGATGTTTAAAGATGATTGGGAGATTGTCCATGCTACTCTTGAACCTTTAAAATCCTCTGCTGATGGCTGAGTGAGTTAAAGCACAAATTGTACGTTGCAGCTCTACTTTACAATAGAAATACGAATCTGAGAATGAATTTCCTTCCGTATGGGTTTGTATTAGCCAAAATGAATTTCAGTAGGTTCCTATACGGTTTAAGTTTAAAATTATACCTTGTGTAGTTGATGTTGAAGAGGATAATGCACGCAGAGTGAAGGGGGATGATAGAAGAAGGGATCTGGGCATCCTGCCTGTGAGAAACATCTGATGCCTTAGATTACACACAGTTGTTCGGATTTCTATGTAGGGTCTTTTAAGAAATACGGGAGTAAGGGTCTGTACTAAGCATTTAGGTTATGGTCCCTTATCTTTTGCTTTAAATTTTCAAGATAACCATTTGCCATTTTGGATTCTATACCGAGGGATGGTTTTGGAACCCCGAAACGGGAAAACAGACACAGAAGCAGCTTTTAAAAATCTTTCAGCCGAAGGAAAGGGAGAGCTTTAAATGAAAACAACTTCCATATGAAACTAAGCGTAGACCTGAATGAATTTTGTAAGGCAAGGGATTCTTATGTATTTCTAAGAGGGCTAAGGATGCAATATAGGACATTGTTATAGACGACCAGGATTGATCATTGGGAATTTTAAACTTGGCTTCTATGTTACCTGTAAAGGCAGCACCAGCAGTAGTAGTGTGTGAACAGTGTGAAGGGATTTTGTATGGTTTGTTAGCATGGCTATGTAGGCTTCCCATTGCATTTCGTGGGTCACTGTTGATTTTCAAAGGTCGTCAATACTCATGTATTCTTACTATTGTATTTTGTCTTCATTCATAAGAGACTTTTGTTGTGTAGATCTAAAATGGAGAATGGCCACCTATCTACTGACAATAAAGGAAGGCAATATTAAACAAAGTGTTTGCTAAGCTAGTGGTGGTAGCTTGGCAAAATACTTGTAGACTTGCCTTGTAGGTCTACTAAGCAAACGAGGTAAATAAATAGTTAACCATAAAAGTCCAGCTCTAGGGAAAGTAAAATTCTGTGTTTCCCAATGCTTAGTATTACACTTTATCCTTAAGACCGTTATTTGTTGATTTTAGCAGTAGGTATATACCCTAGTTTTTTTATATAGCTTTTACTGTGACAAAAGATTTTTTCTAGGCACAACACAGTAAATACGTCTACATTTGAAGATTTGCTTTGCTTTTGCTAGAAGCGAATTTCTCAGGATTCTCTTTCGCACCGCGATTTGGATTCTTGGTGTGATTGGAAATCTATTTATTTGTGTAGGTATTTAGTATTTAGTAGGAGGTAATGGTACTTGTTGGAAAAGAAAAAACTAACTACAAAGGTCACCACAGCAAATATCTGTAAAGACCCTCTTCTCATATTAAAGGACGATACGACCATGAACAGTGACGTAGTTTCCTCTTTTTGTTCTCATTCAAGAGTTAGATCTCTTTGTTCCGTCAAAGCAGAGAAGGGACTTAAGAGAAAATTCGCCTGCTGTAGAAATGTATGAGAATGAGACGCATGGAATGGCAAAACCAGAATCTAAAACCGATTTTCTAAAGAAACTGCTTACATGAACGTCCAATACATATAAATACTTTTACAATACCTGCCAAGGTACATTACATAGCGACCAGGTTTTATATGATGGGAATAATGTTTTGAAATACTACTTAATACTTACAGAGACACTTGAGCCTGGAGGTACATAAAAATCATATTAGATATAATAAATCTGTGCAAACATTTACTTTTGGCACAATCTTCTAATATATTTCAGATCTTCTCAGCCAACAAAAAAGAAAGTGCTGGTAGCGCACTGAGAAAATTTACTGGAGTAGGTGACTACATCAAATTCCGACTTACGTAGGTGGACTAATAACTTTATTTCATATGATAGGCTTTCCTTCTTTCGCTCTGGAAATTCTTATAATGCAAGAATCTACTTAGGTTGATAATTTATGACCTAGTGAAATACTAAGGAAAACGTACTTAACTCAAAATCTTTCTGGATGTCTCATCTGCCCACTTGTTTTCATGCTTTTACGTAAGGTTTTATATGCCAAACTATTTCCCTGACAGGTACGAAGTTTTAGCAAAATAATCAAATAAAATGCAGGCAGGATCAACACTGGTATTATGTAATTACAATTAA
>JABASD010003213.1:0-21328 GCA_019776165.1 Pogonognathellus flavescens
TTTTTATTACAGGACACTTATGGGAATCGAGATTTAGTCCCAGTTCAGTTGGTATGTTATAAAATATGTTTTAACCAAGTATAATATTGTTAGCTGTGCTGTAGATATAAAATATATATAATGTAATATGTACCTATATGTTTGCAAACAACCTGTTTTATAAATAGGGATTTCGAACACTGGATAAAGCTGTTGCACAACTGGATAAATTGCCGAAAGAATACAAAGACTTTTATCTTCGCAGAATGATCATATCTCTTCAAAAGAAATTAGAGCGTGTAAACTTAAACAGAACAGAAAGTACTGATGAATAAATGATATATGCATCACAGTTCATAACCTGTTTAGAGAAAGTCACATTTTAGTATTAACATTGATGATGGAGTTCGTAAATCTAAATAAAAAGAAAGATAAGGCTCAAGTTTATGAAGGTAAGATATTTAATTAAAATTACTCTTAATTTTAGCTTATATTTGAATATGTTATCTTGAGTTTTATATTAACCTCTTCAACTTGATGTATCGTTAGTATTTTTGCTTTCCATAATTCATTTTCTCTCTATAAGTTACAACTATTAGATAAAAAGTTAAAAGTCTTAAGAACGCTTAATCAACTACTATCATATCATTAGCTAAATTTAAATCTCTTCAATAGTCCTATCCGAAGCAGACAAAGGTTTACAAATTGATATCATTTTTTGCAGATCTCTTTTACCAATTCTTGATGAAACATTACTGTGATGAGATAGTTGAAATATTGAAGTCTGAAGATGAAAAAGATTGTTATTCAATTTGCATAAAGTAATATTATATGGTTACACTATTTAATTCCTTACGTTTACTTTACATAACTACATGAGTATCACTTTTCCGGATCTGCCTGATCCATACTTTGCTAAAACTGGGTGACGTTTTCTATTACAGCTATCTGCAATTTTTTGAGGAATGTCCATTTCTGGCTGACAAATTATTACAGTTTCCCACTTTAGTTTTGGAATGCTGTGATAAAGCTGCGAAGAGGACACTTGCTGACAAATGCGACGAACTACAACATGATGATGTCATCAGACAAAATGGAATTCGTGCATTGAAAGGAAAGATCCATGTAAGAATCCATTCGCTGCCTATTTGTCCAGTTTTGCATAGACAAGAATTTCCTGGTGCCAAAGATGTCGGAAAATTTCTTTGTATTGTTGGAACAGTCGTCAGAACATCAGTACCAAAATTACTAGAATATTCAAAACTTTACCAGTGCACAAAATGCAAAGCAACCACCTATGTTGATGCTGTGGCTGGAAGATACCACGCCTTCCCTAAAACTCCGAAGGATTGTGAAAATTTATGTTTGAATTCAAAGATGATACCAGTAGTTAGTGAAAATAATGACCACGCATTTTCACTGTTTCGAGATTATCAAGAAATCAAACTTCAGGTATTGGTTTTTATACTTTCCTATTGTGATCTTTGATGAGACATGCTTTTTACTGTACTATTACTATTCAATGATGTTTTTCAGGAACAAGTTCAAAAGGTGGACTTTGGCACAATGCCGAAAGCTATGTGGGTGATTTTAGAAGAAGATTTGGTAGACAAATGTAAACCGGGTGATGATGTATTGATTTGGTAATAAATTTTTTATTTCGTATTTATCATTAAAAAATATTTTTGTCAGTCACGTAATACAATTTTTTCTTAATAATTAGTGGAAACTTATTTCTTCGTTGGAAACCTTTCAAAATAGGTCAAAAAACGGAAGCGGATTTAGCATTTAAAGCTAATTACATTCAGGTAATTTGTGCCTAACTTGTATATATATTCATATATTATATTCAATATGTTGGATGAAGTATGAAGTAGATGATTAGTATAATGCGAGATTCTCAGTGCTCTCAGCTCTGCATTCTCAGTCTCTCTTCAGAGAAAAATCAGTTTAATTTTGCAATTGTGTGCTTACAGGTAAATAACGACCAAAGATCTTCAGTGTTGATTACTGAAGAGACCACTAAATTCGTAGACAAGTTTTGGTCAGAAAATGAATCAAATCCTTTTGTAGCCAGAAATCAAATCGTTTCGTCATTCTGTCCTCAGGTATGTTGTTTGCTCATGCGACCAAAAATATTAAATTACATTTCGACAAAAATGTTAAATGATTGCTAAAATATTTTTAATTGTATAGATTTACGGAATGTATGTCGTTAAGCTTTCTATGTGTATCGTGTTAGCCGGTGGAGTCCCTAAAGAAAATAGTGGAACCAGGGTCAGAGGAGAGTCTCACATGCTTCTTGTTAGTTGGGCTATCTTTGCCTTTATTTTGTCTTGCAATTAATATTATTAACATTGTGCAGTGCATTATATACCTTAAATACCTATGGATCAAATTAATCTAAATTGTTTAAGGTTGGAGATCCAGGGACCGGAAAGTCTCAGCTGTTGAAATACGCTTCTAAAGTTTGTGCTCGATCTGTTATGACCACTGGAATAGGCACTACGACAGCTGGACTAACTGTCTCGGCTGTGAAGGTTCGTGGAGTTGCATGTTGATTTTTATTCTGTATTTCAGTCAATTTTAGCCGTTTTGAGAAAACCTCTGTACAGAATTTGTAAATCATTAATTGGTCGTGTATATAACAGGATGGTGGAGAGTGGCAATTAGAAGCAGGAGCTTTGGTATTGGCTGATGGAGGTGTTTGTTGCATCGATGAGTTTTCGTGTATTAAAGAACATGACCGAACTTCTATTCACGAAGCTATGGAGCAACAATCAATCAGTGTGGCAAAGGTACGTGGATCACCTATTATTACATCCAATCAATGCAATTAGTAGTTTTAGTGATTGAAGTAGCAAGTTTAATTGATTTTACACTCATTTATTGGTTGATATAGGCAGGTATGGTGTGCAAGTTAACAACAAGATGTAGCATTCTTGCAGCAACAAATCCCAAGGGGAAATATGACCCAAATGAGTCGTTGCCGGTGAACGTGGCGCTCGCTTCTCCACTTTTGTCTAGATTTGATTTGGTGATTGTACTTAGAGATGCACAAAATGATGAATGGGACAAGTAATTAGTACACTAACATATACAGGATTACTAAATATCTAAAGATGTGATTCATGTGATTCATGCTTAAACGACAATTTAATGTGTAGTTTGGTGTGCGACTTTATACTGGAGGGAAAAGATCCGAACCGGTGCCCTGCAAATACAGCAGCGTTAGACCTGTGGGATATGGATAAGCTTCAGGCTTATTTAGTTCTTGTTAAAGTAAGTATGAAAGTCAGAGTTGACGAAGCGAAGATAATTTTCATATTGTTTCTTTGTGCATCCACTTCAGTATATTTTATCATTTAGGACCTGAAACCGGAAATGTCTCAAGAGGCAAATACAGTGCTTTGTCAATATTATCAATTTCAACGAAACTCTGTGGATAGAAATGTAGCCCGCACAACAGTTAGGCTACTTGAAAGCTTGAGACGACTAGCAGAAGGACACGCTAGGTTGATGTATCGAAAATGGGTTCTTCTTCATGATGCGATTACAGCGATTTCTCTCATTGAGTCCTCAATGCAATCCTCCAGTCTTATAGAAGAAACTAATATCCTTCATACTGCGTTCCCAGTAGATCCTTTGGAAGAATACAAAACGCAAGGTGAATTGAGAGCTTACTTTTAAACACCAGTTTATTAAAAAATTTAAGTTTGATTCATAAAATAATGAAATATATGAAAATTGTGAATGAATTTTGCAGCCAGAATCATATTAGGGAAATTAGGACTGAGTAACTTGTGGGAAGAGGAAAAGGTTTATTTGGATAATATGAAATCGTGTCACCAGCGTCAACTACGTAGTATTGAACAAAGAAAGCGTCAAGGCGATCAAAATGCTCAGAAGCCTCCAAGTTATAATCCAGTTCTTCGGGAATTCGAAAATTCAGAAACGAATGAAATCGCTAGTGATCATTTTGATGTTCATCATTTTAATGCAGCTAAAAGCCCTAGTCAAATTGAAAACGTCAACGACTATCTGTCTAATGAAGGAAGAGAACGACCATTGAAACGAACTCACTCAAAATCTTCAGAGTCGGAGTTTTCTTCTTTGTACGAAGACGATATACTTGGCATTGACAATGAAAATTGTACTAATAAGAGTGGGCCTAAAACTTCAACCCAAATAAACAATAGCACCCAAAAAGATCCAACAAGTAATAACGAAGGAAATGAACGACCACTGAAACGTTCTCAAGTGTCATCTTTCGTTCCAGCAGTTCAGTGTTCTTCTTCGTCCGATGACGATATACTTTGCGTTGAAAATACAAACTCTAATAAGGATAAACCTAAAACATCAACACAGATAACTAATAACATCGCAAAAGATCCAAAGACCAACTTAAATGAAGAAATAGAGGAAATGGACAAGTTTATTAATTCCCAAAATCTTTCACCGATCCCAGCAGCACCTCAAAGTTCTCAAAGTCAAAGAGTCATTTCAATACGGAAGAAATTGAGTCGTTTCAAGAAAGTGAACACCGATGATTAGGTGTCAATATCTACAAAAATAGCACATTTCCCTGCTCTTACAATTAGTTATTTTTAATTACAGCTTTTAGAAACTCTAGTTTTTAACACCCCAGATCTTTCAGTCAGTGTACCTAGGAGCCTTGCTTGGCTTTCCTATTCTAGATGTACTTTGCCTTTAAGCTAACGTCATTTCCCTTTCTGTCTTCTGTGAACTTAACTTACAAATTGTTACTTATGTTATGTAGTTATTCCAAGTTGTATTTTTGTAAGATTTGTGTTCATTAAGCTTTTGATTTATTTTCGTGGCCATGTGTGGAAGGGCCATTGGTATTTCAAAGAAATCATAAGTATGTGGATGCTTTTTATGTGATATGATTGCATTGCTTTCCATTTTGCGATTCAAGAATCAAACAAAAGGCGCCTTGTGATATGGCGTGTTTAATATTTATTTTCAAAATTATTTGTAATGTGTAACTGTTCTGGAACGAAATCAATAAAAGATGATAAATGTAAATGTGGCAAGTTTACAGTGAGTAATAAAACGAAAATTATTAACCAATAAAAACTATGCTACCTTGTGTAAGTTATAGTTTGGGAATTATTTTGCGATTTTGAAGAAAATTAAAAAAGTTCGATGATTATCATACTATTTTATAAACTTTACATGTTTAAGTATAAGCCTATAACAGGAACAATTTATATAGGATGTTGAATTCCATTCATATAATATCATTTTGGCATTTTCTTATACCTCTGCCGTCTTCCAGTTTAGTGAAAGTCAAGATGGAGCATGCTTCGCTGTAAGCTTTCTCATGGATTTTTTCTGTTTTGTAATTTATTAGAAAGTTATGAAGTAAAGTCAACGACGAAAGCTGGAATAGAAAGCTGGAAAGCACTTTCCAAATAAAAATGAAGACAAACGTTGCTCGCCTGCGCAAGCCCACTAATGAACTACTTGACCGTATCGTTCGTGAGTATCTCTCTCTACCCTCTCTAGTGCTGTTTTCTGTGCTGGGCTCTTGCAAAGTTGGTTTCATTCTGGAAAGCAAATTACAATTTTTGAAAGAACGAGCAGCAAACTTGAAAGTTGCGTGTGAAAAAGCGACGGAAGATTTCGGTCAAAAGTCAATTGAACATTTTTGTACTTTTCGGTCGGATCGGTCGGTGGCCTATCGGGTAAGTGTTTATTAGTAATAATTATCATTCTTGTTTATTTTTAATGATGAAGCACCAACAATGAATACTTATTGTCGTTTTGAATCGAATCAATATTATTATAGCTGTATGAACTACTTGTATTTTATACAGCTTTGTTTGAAAGTAAACAATCAACATCATAACATCTATTTAACCACAACTGACTTATTGTTTATATGTATATTTAATTTTCCAGCGTTGTGACCTAAAAATTACTTGTTTTGTTGCGAAACGAAGAAGAAACGAATATATTCATTTCCAAACTACATATAAAGTTTTTCACGTCTCACCTGCCGGCTGCCTGCTCATTGATCAGTTCAAGTTGAAAGTTGCAGTGATCAGTTATGGATTCATTACCGTTTGCCGGTGCTTCCGATAGTTCAGAGGGTAAAATTTTTCTATATTATTTAAACAAAAATACGTCTTATTGTGTATATTGCTGATGAGGGCGAAAAATGGAATTTTTTCTCCTGTGAGTCCTGTCGATAGATAATTTGAACATAATACCAGAAACGTTAAATAACAATGTCAACTTACTAAAAAATCATACGCATAATCCTTTTTTAATATATTGTAATAGTGAATGCATAAAATATTTTTTTCTTGTTTTGAAACTAGATTGGAATTCGAGCGATTATGATGAAGAAATTGGTGTTCATGAAGATTTGTTTCCCTCTGGTTCTGGTGCGTCTCCAAATGAGACGAATGGGTTAAATCATTGTGTTCCGCAACGGAATGCATTGGAGAAACTTATTATGCAATATATGCCGTCAAAGAAAATCCTTGCTAATAACGAAATAGACGGTTTACCTACTCTTCACGCACTAGCTGACTGCCGAGTTAAGGACACAGAAATTGCTAATTTCCAAATTTTGGTTGGGGAATATCTGTCTCAAGGTTACGACATTGATAAACGTACGAACAATTTCAAATCTAAGAAACGATCGGCAGCTGGATTCAATTGCTTGCTTGCAGCCATTGATCGGAAAAACGTTAGTGTTGTTAAAATATTGATAACAAATGGAGCGAACGTCAATAGTTCGGATGATGAAGGATACAGCTGTCTTCATTGGTGCGCCTTAGTTAATGATTCCAACATCATGGAGTTGTTGCTCGCAGCAGGTGCTGATTTCAACGTCAAAACTAAATCCGGACAACCTATCATCCATATTGCGTAAGTTTTTTTAAAGTTATTATAAATACGAGACTTCACTGAAATGTTGATTTTGTTTCCAACATTATTGTTCAGTATCGTAATTAGTTTTTTAATTGTTTGATTTCTTAGGGCTGACGAAGGTCACTTAGAAATAGTGTACAAACTGCTTCAAAAAGATGGGAAAATGATTAATTGGGTGGCAAGGTACATCGGATTCTTACAGCCCGACGAAGTTGATAAATATCCCTCTCGCTACAACATTGATGTGCAAGGAGCCGAAGTTAAGTGGTGTACGCCAATTCAGCGAGCTGTTTACATGAACAAAGCGGATGTGACTAAACTGCTGTTATTGAGTGGTTCAAAATTTGAAGGACTAGACCTGCTACATTACAGTGTGCGTCAAGGAGACATACCAATTGCCAACATTCTTCTTTCATACATTCCTGGAGACGTATCCTTAGCTGAAGATCAAATAAAGAACGAACCTGCATTGCTATCTCTACCATGTCGCTGTTTTACAGAATACACCGATGATATGCCCAAATTTATGGCTAGTTACATCAAGAGAGGATATGACATTAACAGCGTGACAAATCACCGTCAATCGTGTGTATCTTGCTATGGACCATTTGTGACTACAGAGTCGATCACGAAGATTTCATTGTTACATCTGTCAGTTCTACATGGTAGCATGGAAATGATTGAACTATTGATAGAAAGCTGCGGTGCAGATATGAATGTCTTGACTGGCGATGGCAACACTCCTTTGTTTTTAGCTATATGTTTGAAGCATACAAAAATAGCTAACTATTTGTTGTCCAAAGGGGCCGACGGAAGTAAAAAGGGCTTGTGCTACAGCAAGTATTCCCACGAACTAAATAATGGGCAAATGACAATACAAATATCGCCATTGTGTGCAGCTATACGATTCGACAACGAGCTACTGGTTGCCATACTTAATTTGCCTGATGAACGACAAGTCAGTTTAAATGAGCTGCAAGAACTCAACGATAGCATTCGGGAAGGGTTGATGAACATAGCAATCAAGATTTTGGACAAATTGCCTGAAGACGTATCTCTACATGGCCATACAGTTGATGGTGTTCCAACCTTAAACTACATCATGGAGCACCATTATTATCGTCAAATTATAAAAGACCCCGTAGGGACATTATGTTTTTTAGAGGGTTTGCTTAGCGCATTTGTTAAACGAGGTTACGACATCAATCAATGTAATGAAGATTTTGAACCCTTGCTTCACGTTGTTTTGAAGAGAAGTATCACCAGTGATGCGTTTGGTTGGCCTCATGCGTTTCACGAAGTAATGAAAGTGAAAGACTGCGACCCAAATGTAAAATTCAAAGGAGTATCTGCCTTAAATATTCTTCTCAATGGATTTGGCAAACGATATATACAAAACTGTTGCTCAGCAGTGAGAAAGAGAGATTCGTACTGTGTTCTGTATTATGCTGAATGGCTACTGCAGTATGGAGCGAGTGCCACTGATTGTGCTTTACCCAGTCGTTTTTGTATTCATCCAGAACAAATTCCAGTTTTAAAGACTCTAAAACTTCTTGGAGTGACTATTCCGAATGATGGGGTGTTATGTTTGAAGGATTACCCAACGATTGGACTGATTGGAGACTTTGCTCGTTGTGTGAAAGATTTCACTGAAAAATACGATCACAACGTTAAAAAGTTGAAGCACATTGCAAGGTATGTATTATGTACATTATAGTTTATTTCATTGCTTACAAATCACATTAGTAAAAGTTGAAATGAAGGTAACAATAAACAATAAAAATATGACGAATTTTAATTTTATAGACTGGCTGTCAGAAAACTCTCTGTTGGGCAGTTGCAAGATGAATTTTGGAAACATTGTGAAGGGATTCCAGAGGAGTTACGAACCTATCTGAATTTGCAGTCTTTGGAGTCTTTGAGCCTCAGCATGAGCGAACGACATTGGAAAAAGAAAGCCATATTGTTAGAACTCGATACTTCTACTTACGAATCTTAAAATAGTCTCAAAAGTAAACTACTATTTTATAAAAAATATTAATTATAATGAAGATTCCTATTCCTATCTGTATTATATTTATTGAATTTGACTTGCTGTTTAAATTAATTATAGTGTGAGCCAAGCGAACTTGAGAAAAATTGAATAATTTCAACTAAAGTTTTTACTGATTGTTATATTTGTCAATTTAACATTAATTGCCGGTTTCATCATTAATGTTGTATTATGATTTGAATTGAGTTTGAGTATTTTGTACATTACACAGCACCCTTGTATTTTATATGGTGGGTATTGATAGGTACAATTCCAACGATAAGTATATTCCTAGCTTCGGCTTTGTTTTTGTTGTACTTTATATTGTAAAAACTAAAACCATGTAGTCTTCAGTGAATTAGTGAGTATTTTGTACATTACACGTTGAAGAATTCCTCTTCGAAAGATTTGTATGCAAGCTCTTGTCATTAATCAATTACGTTGGAACTAATGTTAATGTTATAATAATAGTTATTTTGAATTTATAATATGAATAAAATACGCAGTTTTTTGTATAATTAAAAGCAAAAAGTCACAATTTTTTAGATATATTATTGGAATGGAACTTGAAACATTTCTCATGGTTTTATGATCTAAAGCTAAAAGAGTATACAATTAATCGCCTGTTTATTTTATAACTTTACAGCGAGTCGAGTTAAATGTTTCATGCAAGTTTATGCATATATCTGTATTTTAGTATAGTTAGGTGTTTTTATACACTCTAATGTTTATGCCACAATTAATTATTTATTATTAACACTTTACGCTTTTTTAATTTTAATTTTAATTCTCAGGGTAAGGCTAGACTACACTTTCATATGGTGTTTTTGCTGGTTTGTTACAATCAGTTATAATCCTCAACATACACCTACCTAATTCATTATGCTGTAATTAACATTATTGACATTATTATCAATTTCATGCTTGAACAAGGGATGCAATTTTCCCTCAATTCTTTCGTCTCAAATTGTCTACCTGGAAAAAGTAGGTGTTAGGTTGAGGTACAGGGTACAGTGTACAGTACGCACTTGCTTGTACGGGTGTGTGGTTTAGAAAGAGAGGTTATGGAAGACGATACTATTACTGCACCATAATTAATAAGATAATCCATCATTCCAAATAAAAGTCGGCGATTATTTTGCCTGTCCTTGATTTTCAATTGAATAATAATAAGTTTATTTGTACATGTATTAGAATCGGAAGAGAAATGCATT
The DNA here is from genome assembly GCA_019776165.1 of Pogonognathellus flavescens. NCBI lineage: Eukaryota > Metazoa > Arthropoda > Collembola > Entomobryomorpha > Tomoceridae > Pogonognathellus > Pogonognathellus flavescens. The sequence goes on from JABASD010003213.1 coordinate 10,135, forward strand.
TTTATCATTCTAAACTGAATTATTTCACAATGACTGCAGTTGTATCAATTAATTGTCAAATCTACTTTACATTATCTGTAGCAAACCCTAAGCGTGGCATTTGATTTTATATATATCAGTACAAATAAGTACTTGCTTTACAAATAGTATTGTGTTAGCAGGATTACTATAAATGAGTACCTAGATTCTAGATTAGATATAATATGGTGTTTTGTTTCTATGCTGCAGAGTTCAGATGACAAGTTGATCTATTACTCTCTAGCTATATGGATTTGGCAATTTAGTGACGTTTTATTCTGTTATCATAATATCAATAATATTATAATACTCCTTCAATTGCAAACCAAATCATCCATAAAAAATGTGATGTAATTTTTATTTTTATTTACTACTGCTTATAGAATTATATACAATACAGTGCTTGATATGTATGTATGAGTATGGATTAGTATTATTTTGATTTTTGAGGTTTTGTGACGCAGGAATATTAACCAGAGGACTATAGATTGTTGTCTCTGCATGGGTGTAATATTTTTAAGTGATGTGATGACAATGAACTTACAAAATTTTGACCTATGAATCACTCAGAATGCATTTTTGACATTCTCAACTTAATTCATTTACATGGAACTATTTATGTGTAATTATTTCTTCACACTTTGATAAAATCTCCAGTACTTTTTGTCTCCTCCGTTTTAGTACTTTTAGTAGTTAATCATGATTTTAGCAAAATCACAGTAATAAAGAAATTTTTAAATGCTTATAATGCTAACGAAAATAATTAGCAATTTAGCGATAACAAAGACAGAGCTTACCGATGAGGTAATTACATGTATAAATTTAACGGGATCGACAACTATATATGGTTGAATCGGTTTAAGTGAACGAACTTTTAACTGCTAGTTTGACAATGATTCAATTATCATTAGATTCATCATTATCACAGTATCATTATATTCAATATGGTTTGAAATGAAATGACTGTTGAATAAATACTGATACTGTAGTTTGTCTCTGTAGAGACTTACGAATTCCATATTTGCTGAAAGCGAAAGAGTTGATTTTGATAAGAGGATGCATAGAAAAATGTGATTGCCCACTAAAGCTATGCATGCAATATTAATAGAATTATCGATCAAAAATTGAAACAATCTTGTTCATTATTGTTTTAATTCATCAATTTTTAATCTTTAATGTGAAAATTATCTGTCAATGTGTCAACCTTGTGTCTGTAAGTTGACACTCTTTAATCGAACAAGTTTTTTACTTACAACTACCATTACCACATAATCCTTTTTCCATATCTATATACCACCACCGCAAAATGGCTTTGCTTAATGTGTGCAAGTAGTCATTTCATTACTTGCAGTACATTTTTATTGTAAATTGTAAGTAGTTGTTTACACTGTAAGCTGACAATAAACGGAACACATGATTAACCACAAATCAATTATAGAAATATATTTGCCTAAGTAAGTGCATAGGTCTTAAAGTCATAGCCCAGAATAAGGAAGAAGTAATTACGAGGAAACAAAAAATAACAGTACTGGTTTATTTCATGAATTTATATATCACAGTGCATTAAGAATAGCAGAAGTAAAGGTTGCGTTGAGGTTATGTTATAAACACAGGGACGTATAATTATTTATATTTGGGCGAGACGTTCACAACAAAAGTTTAATTGCTGAACATTATGTTTAAATTATTCTGTAAACGCAGTTTATTACACAGTCGATTTTATAACGCGTATTGTAATTATCATGCATTTAGTTTTAGTTATAAAATGTCAGGTTAAGGTTAATCCACATAACTCTCGGGTAATATGATGGCTCCAAGCAAATGTGTTGTCTCATGTAATCTCTTTATTGTTTCATGATATCACAGTGCAAAGGACACAACAAAGTAATATATCGACTTCGTTATCATGGGTGATGTATCCCAATGATCGTCATTCGGACATGTATACGTTTTTTTGCAAGTGTGAACGAAAACTACTATCTGTAAAATGACTCAATGGTATAAATTGGAATTAAAGTTAACTCGTCAGCACATAAAAATGGTAATTCTGTCATTTATTTTTACGTCTAAATGACTGATAAATGCGGAAATTAGTTAATGCGTGCGTATATGAGTAATGGATTTAGGTCTGTAACATTGGTAAACACGTTTTGTTTCCCCAACCAATATGCGACACAGCTATTAGCTAATTCTATACTAATGCAACTTCTGACATGCAAATGAAGTTTACATGTACACTTCCAGTATAATCGCACTAATATAATTTATGTGTGATTAAATGTAATTACTTTTACTTTAGATTCTTGTTTTGCCATTTTTGTCCTTCCTAGTTTTCAAGAAACTTATAAAATCTATATAGAAGTTTTCAGAGTTGATACTATGATTATAAAATTGTATGACAAATCGTTCCCGAAATAGTTGTTATTTGTTTCATTATCTAAAAGTGTTTTATTAAATAGTATTAAATAGTAAGTTTTCCAAATCTATATTAGTTTGATAAAACCGTTATGAATGAGATAAAGTGGATTTTGTGTATCGGAAGATAAAGTTTTTTATAATGGCCCCTACCGGAAGGCTACTCTTTTGTTTGAACGTATCTGTATAATGTATGGCATAGTGCAGTCCTTGTACACAGATAAAAAGCTGTACAAAGAAAAACACTGTTTTAGTGTTGTTTTATTATCACTGCAAATTCTTTCCTATTTCATTTCGTATAGGCGTGTGAAAAGTTTCAGAAGAAAATACTATATTAAATATCATATTGCTGTATGCAGATGTACTAACAGCAAGCTGTCCAAAGTAGTAATATTTAACGACGATACAAATAGGAGCAATTCGGGCAGAGATCTATAAATGGACGCAGTAAATTAATATTGCGAAAACCAAGTAAAGTTGCAACTTGCATTTGCAATATAAACCTTTACGTAAATGCAAATACACAACACTATAATATCGATTTTCATCTCGGAGGAAAAAGTCTTGCTGCATATGAACTGTTTGTATTTGCAAATCTTGTGCACTGAGTAACTGAAATACCTGAGCTGCTGGATTCTGCACAGTTTGCTCTGATAACCTTGTGGATTTAGGTATTCTATTTATTTCGCTAATCAATCAACGGAAAGTGGTCACTCTCGGAATATTCTTTACGGACCTTTTTTGCAAATAAATGATATCTGTATCTGTAACAATGTTTGCATTGTATTGATTAGGCACACGCATATCAACTTGGCGCATTACATCACCTATTCTTCATTTCTATTACGTATATTCATGCTATCAGAGAATTTGGGACAGTCAGACCAGTTTGATTCCTAGTATTCGCAGATCACACTCACTTTCCCATGTTCCAGCCCTCTCACCGATAAGGAGTCAAGAGTCTGTACTACTAACTGTATTTTTACTTACCTATATGTACATTTTTATCGAAATTAATTCATTTCTAGTGTTAACTGCACGATAAGTGTGCTTAGTGTGCAAATACCTTTTTGGTGAATTGTAAAAAACAGTTAAAAGTGAATTTTATAGTTTCAGAGTGCAACTGTTCATTCTGTGTAGTGTATTATTAGATACATACAAGTGGTTTTAGAAAAAAGTTGAAGATTTTATGTGCCTGTGTAGTGTAATGTGTAACCTGCAATGATATATTAACACAAAATGTGATCACTATTATAATCATTTAGTTTAGGAGTTACTTTAATGTGGAAACACTATACAGACAGAGTTTATTTTATGATTTATTGTAACAAAAAGTGGAAAATTGGATTCTCATTTTATCATGTATCTTAAGGGAGTTTTATTTCTATTGCTGCTGAATTCATGTGCAAACGTTTCGTCTCACATATCTGGGATTACGTTTGAAAACGGACAGTATAATAATATTTTAATTGCTCTAAGTGACGAATTGGATATTTCAACATGTAAATCACTACTTTCGGGTATACAGGTATGTAAAAAATTACGTTTACATGAATACTTAAAGATGAGGTTGAGGAATGTTTGTGAACAAATGCAAGGGCAGTGCAAATGCAATACGCACGATGTATCGTAAATGTTTAACTATTTGAAATGAAGTTTGCTAATGATAATCGGACACACTTAGGTAACATCAATCTTGAAACCATTAAAATTTTCAATATTTATATTTTTCACAGAGTATCCTTAAGACTTTATCTGAGAAACTGCATTTTGCCACAGAGTCGAAAGCGTCTATGCGCTCTGTGGACATTCTTTTTCCTTCTTCTTGGGAGCGGCTACAAGTACAAAGCGAATGTGAAATCGCAAATATAAATATCACCAAAGAAAAAGTTTTTCAAAGCTACAAAACCGCTGGTATGTGACTCGACTAGTATAAATTCCAAAAATTCCTTTTGGCACCTTAAATTGGGCATTACATAGTTTTTTAAATCTATAGAAAGAACTTTAGCCACCTTATTTTTACTCTGACAGATATAAAGATCACGGACAACCATCCAATATCTAAAGTATTTCCTTGGAGTAAACAATACAAACCTTGTGGAAATGAATCAGAAGCAATTTATGTCTCCCCTGCGTTCTTGAATCGGACAGATTTAGATTTAGTAACGAAGGGAAACTTCTTACTGCATGAATGGGCCAAGTTTCGCTATGGAGTTTTTGAAGAGTATGGATTCTTCGAGGACGCGCTATACTCACCCTGTTACAGCAAAGGGGGGAAGTCGCACTTTACAACTTGCTCTAACGCAACGTTAAATTCTATTCATCCAACTTCATCTGATAGGTATAAAATTATCTGCCAATTATTAAACTATTATGACACATATAGGTAATATAGAACCATTCGTGATCAATTCAGTAATCTGTGCTAACTAAATTTCAAAGTTTCGGTTTTACCAAGAATATTGTTTGTTTGCATAGCATTGACTGCAGAAATGCGGTTACAACCAATAATGATGCTATTAGAGCAGACTTAATTAAAAGTTCATCGTCAGTAATGGGCAGCCCACATCTGTCTAATGTAAGTCCTATAAGCATAGTACAATTTAAAAAATCAAAATACAAACCTTTTATTCTACGTATATTAATTTTACGGTCTAAATATGCAATACTTCATGAAAACCGATGCTATTGATGCAACTATAATTGATGTTGATTTCATGACAATAGACTAGTGAATTTTGTGACTCAAGTAATCACAATATTTTTGCACCCACCAAACACAACTCGCTATGTGGCAGAAAAAGTGTCAAGGAAGTAATACTGTCGCACAGAGATTTTCGTGGATCAGACAAATCAACTTTCCAAAATAACATTATCACTAGATATCTACATCGTCAAGACCAAAGACAAGGTTACGCATTCGTAATCGAAGATAGTCCTACAATGCGACAGTTTGTAAGTTGTGTCATTAACATTTGCATACCAATTAAATTCATGTAAATCATTAAAGCGCCAGCAACATATGAAGTTGGTCTAAATAGGTGTGATATGACATGTATATGAATAATGTGTATAACTTATAAAAGGATTTACCCCTACTGGTTTTAAACTTTCATAATGGTTGAACTTTTGTTCCATAGGACCGTTTAAGGCTTGTTAAGCAATCAATTACGCAAATGGTAGATCTGCTTCCTTTGGTGGTCCCAGATGTGGTGTTACAAAAATTTAATGGGAATATCACCGATGAAAGTACTCATCTATTAAACTCCAACGAACGAAAACGTTTATTTGTTGAGCATTTTCCAGATGTAACTACTGCTCCATTAAATCGTGCTAAGAATGAAAAGCAATTAGGTGGTGTATTCCAGAAAATTGTCGAATTTTTAAATGTAAGTAAGAGTTTTATTAAGTTTTTTTATCGCATAATAAGACATAGGTACATATGAAAGTACTTTTTACATTTCACCATTAAAATTTGAACATTGCATGGTGTCTTTTTATTATAGAGCCGTCAGCCCTATGAATATAATATTATTTATATTGGAGCCCAAACATCAGTTACATCAGAGACTGCAGCAGCCATTGAGACGGTGAAAAATTCTCGTCATGCACTGTCAATAGTAACATTTGATGATTCTGTAGAATGGCTAAACTGGAATTCCATACCGAACACAAAGAAAGTTCTATACTTTCCTTCTTGTACTGGTACTTCAGGAAGAAATCTTTGCAACTCAAAACTCTCGTCTTTGCTAACTGATAGCTTGCTGGAAACGCTTGGATACTCGCAGAGTAGATTCTTTCATAAGGTATCTTAAACAAAATAAAATTAGAACAATTTGCAACAGTCAATATTGCATATTGTCCATTTATGACAAAAACAAAAGTCTACAAAACTCTCTTTTTGACAGATTGCTGAGATTAAAATGAACCAAACTCGAATCAGTTTTTCAATAGACACATTTGACAAGGCTACTAACCTTGTGGTCGTAATTCCAGTATTTGATGATACTGGTGAAGTTTCAAATCTACTTCATTTTGAAACACCCATGAGTGATAATTGTGCTGCAAAAAGCATGCTAAATTATGCCAATATTGTACAAATGGATACATCTTCATCCTCATGCAAATTTCAGGTTATTAAGCTTTTAATGACGTAATCGGTTTTTCATTTATTCTTTCACCGAAGTATTTTCATAAGCTTAACCTATATAAATTGGAATGTGTGTAGAGTGGATCATGGGCGGTGGTGGTGAATGAAACGTTTATCAAACCTGACGATCCACATATATTGGTCGTGTACATAGAGACGAAGGAAGGTGCAAGTGATCTTTCTGTGACAACGGGGATAGGCCACTCTCTAGATGCTACTCTAGATCCTTCAACTGGACTCATACCCATTTACGCAACCGTATGCATTTATAACTTTCATTAAAACATTTTTAGATATCATTTTTGAGGTCTAAAATCTTTGTTATTATACAAACTGTGTATATTTGTACAGGTTAGTAGCAGTTCTGACCTTCCCGTCATTGGGGCCCAAGTCAGTTACGATCTATTCAGTGGGACTGATGAGCTAGTTCCAACTACTTTTGATCTAAAGGATGATGGGCACTTTCCTGATAATACAAAAGGAGACGGGGTGTACTCTGCCATTATTAAAGGCTATTCAGCTCGTCCTGCGACACACTTAGGACAGATACATGTTAAAACTGATACATCTTCTAGTGCTATCTATTCCCTGCCAGCCATAGGTAATGCCGCATTAATTGACAGTCATAGAACTTTGTTTTCACAAAAGTGTTGCGGAAGCTCGGTGGAAGTAGAAGAGAGTGGCTTACGACCAATTGGACGATCAAGTTATTCTGTTTTCACTCCAAGTTTCAGAACCGCTGTAAATTCTGACCCGTCCCGTATTCCTCCTTCAAAAATTGAGTCGGTTGAAATTGCGTCCCAAAATGATACTTGGGTTGATCTAAAATTTATGGCTCCGGGCAGAAATTATGATTCTGGTGTTGTAAGTCGATATGATATATGCTGCTACCCAGAAGAGAATCAGTCCAATCCCCAATGCGAAAATATTCCAAATGATGAATGCAAGCCAGTAGATGTAGGACAAACACAAAATTGTATGATTCGCATATCACTACTTTCAGAGATGGTTACGGACTCAGACAGTCTTCTCTATTTGCACTGCGGTATCAGAGGAGTCAATTCCGCTAATGTTTCTGGGGAGATTTCGGGCAATATAGTTGAAATTCAAATTAGGGCTGATAGTGGAAGTGGCAGTAAATGTGAGAGCATTTCAGATGGTTGCCTGCCAATCTGGATCTTCTGGACACTTTGTGGTTGTGTGGCTCTTCTCTCGCTAATTATACTAGTTTTGATTATTAGTTGGTGTTGCGTGGCCAGACGTAATCCAACCGAACAAAAAAATACACCTAACAAAAATTACGTGAAAAATAAAAAGAATAAAAAAGGAAAAATTCCTGATAAAGATTCTCCTTTATACAACGTGTACGTGAATCAAGCGTACATCCAGGATACCGATGGACAATTGAAACTTGTCGCGTCTGATGGAGAGTTACTTCCGTATGATACAAAGATGAATGAACGTGGAGACGACCTCGGGTATGCAACACAAAACTCGGGACCTCAAACTCCTGTAATGAATTCCCAAAGGATACCAACCGTTCGACGAAGGAGCCTTTCTGCAAACGCCAAAGAACCGGAAAATGTGAGTTCCTTTAAGCCAGTAGACAACAGCAGGAAACATGTTTCATGGAATCAAGAGAATAATACTATGCCGGTATTCAGCGTAATGAAAGATGAAGATTATGACGTGGATTATTCAGCAATGAAATTTGATAAACCTAATTTAACCAGAAATATTTCTAAGAGCGAGGAATTCATCAAAGTAACCCCGAAGGCCAAAGATCGTCATCCGAAATCCATGGCGGGGTACGCTAATCCAATTATTATCAGTAATACCAACAATGAAACAAAAATGACACCTGTTCCAAGTATCACATCAACTGTGGACACGTACAACCGAAACGACTGGCTGAATTCCAATGGTGATGACGATAATACTTCAGGGCCCATATATGCATCTGTAAATCGAAACGGTCATCGAGGGTTGGGTAGCATGAAAACAGGAGCTCCAACTTCAGGAACTCCCTATGGTGGTTACGATATGAATCGTAATCATACAGCTATTCCTGCAGTACCTCCCTCCCGTGAAAGTCTTACATTAAAAAGCGCTTGGAACACAAATCCTATGGGAGCTGGAAGATTCACCCGTGGCATAAATAACCGAAATAACAGATCGATGAGACTTGACGCTTTTCCATCGTCAGAAAGTGAAACGTACAGTGACATAAGTCGTGGAATTCCTGTTCCTCCGCCGCCACCACCTTTGCCAACTGCAGCTGACCTTAACAGACCGTCTACTAACAAAATTCCTTCGAAGATTCCTCAGAACAGGACAAATGGGGACGGAAGTGATATGACTGAACGAAACAGCAGCACCAATGCACTCAATCATCCGAAACCTGTCTTGGTATCAAAAAGTCCACCAAAAGATAAAAGTTTTGCTGGAATAAGGAATCACATGGAGCAGCAATTGAATAACATATACAGCAACCCTAACCCCAAACCACTGCCACCTCCAAGGCAAGATAAATTTCCTTTAAGTTCAGTCTCAAACGCAAGCAGCTTTGGTTCAAGGGTTGTTGAAATGGGGGAAGTGGAAGACGAAGATGAATATGATGAAGGGAGTGACTACTGGGATGATGGGGATGACTTGGACGAATACAACCCTGGACATTCTTATGCTTAATAATATTTTGTTCGTGCAAATCTTATTTTATTGTTTGTATTAAATATGACATCTCAACATCTATCTATCTGCGTTACTTTTGAGACAAATAGGATAATCACTTAACTATTTGCAGTTGATAGTATTACTATTATTTAATTTGCCCATGAAAAGTAAAAGATGTTAAATTGTTGTAAAGATTGTTTGCAAATATTATGAAATTATGTAGGCAGTAATGTCCTTAGGTTAATCTCTTAAATAATATTCTGAAATATTTATGTTCACTAAATAGTTTTATAAACTTCACAGATATATCTATAAAAGTATGTGCCTATATACAGTATATAACCGGGCTAATGATAGCAATTATGCAAATGTACTTTTAGGGTGATTAATCATTTGACGAGAGTATGTGAACGATACAATTGCTCGAATAAAGCATAACAACGGTATTTATTATTTCTACCTTCTACTCACAAATGCCAAAAATCAGATCATTATTGCTTTAACTGCTAAATAAACAATTTAATTAACCAGCTAAATTATTCATTGTTGATACCACCCGCTATACCCTAGTCGTCTCTAGGTACATATCTCTCTCGTTCTAATAATTCCCTGTTGTGAGCTTTAAAGAATTCTCTCGCTTCTTCCTCCTTGATACTTTTCTTGACCCTAGCCAAGTTTTCAGCCTGCCAATCACGTCTCTGTTTTTTCGTTAATCCAATCGGTTGAACTTGATGCTGCATCTTCTTAACATTGTCCATATATGAAAAGGATGCTTTGATTTTAGGCCTTTCTTGTTGTGGTTCCTCTACTTGAGGCTGACTTGAAGCACTAACAGGTATTTCACCTTCCATGAGTTCTATTGTTCCTTCCGATGTATCAGACTTTTTCAATTTGCCTTCATCCCCAAGCTTACAACCTTGCCCCCAGTTCATGTCCTCCCAGGCGTATTCGCCACTGGTTTTTCCGGTTTTTGATTTTGATTTTAATGGGGTTGGGGTTGGGGTTCCTACAGGTCCACGTCGGGTAATCACTTCCTCAGTTCCGGGCACTGTGTATTGATACGACCCTTTTACAAACCCAACTGGGTTCATATTCGGTGGCACCACATCACATATGGATTGTATCTCCCTTTCGGCAATAAGATTACATTCTTTTATATGGGCATCCCATTCTGCCAATGGAACATGATGTTTGTAGAAATGGGGGCAAATCTTTATGTCCACTGGCTTTCCTAACCGTTTCCTTTCCTGAACGTACTGTTCACGACAGTTCGTCTGAAAACAATAGAGCCCTGAATTAATATCAGCACAAAATTGAATCTGATTTTGCTGATTATGAAATTAAAATAACAGCAAACAGAACTCGGCCAACACATTAGGATTAGGGTTAATAAGATTTTAGTTCTCATGCATATTAAATCTGTAACATAATTTTTCAAAAATTACCAAATGATAAACCGATCGAGAGTCGCGGAAAAAATGATTGGCATAGTATGGACAATACACAATGACCTCTCCAGGTAGAACATTGAAGTTTACTTCAGGTCTTTTGATTATTTTTTCACACTTCTCCACTTCCTGTTGAATGAGATCTTGTTTTTGGGAAGTTCGCTGTTGAGGATTGCTGCTCCCGAATTGACCCCCATCACGTGTAGAACGTATGTTACTCATTTTTAATGCCGATTTTGATTCTACCTTTCTGCCCGACAAACGGTTTCAATCTTAAGACTTCACCCCTATACATACAATATACAAAAAATTATACATTTTTATTTCTGCTTACTTCAGATTTAATATTTTTATTTCGGACATTTGCCTACGTTGACGATTTACGATGCATAACACCATAAAAGTTGTAGTTCTGCAACAAGTGCACACTGATTTTGAATAATAATTAGGCGAATAAAATACAAATTTTCCACATTTAATTTAAGCCAAA
>JABASD010003214.1:0-21323 GCA_019776165.1 Pogonognathellus flavescens
GACCGGTGAATATGCTTGTTAATCTCACTCCAGGCTTGTGTACGGATACAAAACAATTGGTCCAAACGGCTACCCGCCTACACTTTCAGGTTCCGAGTTAGACAAAACCTAACTTTGTATGCAACATTATTCATGTACATTAAGAAAAACATTTATAAAAAGTTAACAATGTTCCGACAGGAGAATTTGCTTGTAAATTTCACGCACGGCTTGTGTAAGGATGCTGAACAATTGGGCCAAACGGGTACTTGCCTAAACTTTTGGTTTCCGAGTTAGAGCAAACGTAACTTCTGTATGTAAGTTTATTCACGTACATCACGAGAAACATTTATAAAAAGTTAACAACCTTCCGTAGCGGCTTGCCTTGATCAAAATACACACCTTAGACGACACTCTGGCCTAAAATAAAAAATATTCAACGGTCCTTTGTCGTTGAACTTTTATGAATTGCAAAACTATATTAAATTCAATGGTGCCAAGAAATATAATTAGGCATAACTTTTAAACCAAATTTTGCCACGCTTAGCGGCTTTCCATGTATCACTTCATTCAAATCAAAGGACCGATGAACATTTTTTAAATTTGGCGAGAGTGTAGTCCAAGTTGTGTAGCCACTGTGTGCAAAACGACCAAGTGTGGCAAAATTTGGTTCAAAAGTTATGCTCAACTGTATCACTTGGTATTATTAAAATTAATCTAATTTTGCAATTCATAAAAGTTCAAAGACATAGGATCGATGAATATCTTTAAAATTTGGGCAGTGTAATTGAAGGTGTGTAGTCTGACTGTGGAGAGCCGTTATTGTGGCAAATTTGGTTTAAAAGTTATGCTTTACCATGTTTTATGGATTTTATGAACGACTCAGGTGAGCTAACATACAAATCAGTTTAGATGATGTACGATACAGGTGAGGTTACGTACATTTTTTTGTTAAAGGTGTTTGATTTTTAGCAATGTACCCCAACCCTTTGAAGGTAATTGAATTTCTGGTGAGATAACTCGATTTCACTCCAACAATCGGCTTTTTTGCAATATACGGCAACTTGTGCAGATATATCTATTTTCTCTCAAGGTACAACAACTGGTACAGAATAATTGTTTTTATCGTATAATACCCCGATTTATTGAAAGTGAACGACTTAGTGGCAATGCACCCCAACTGGTTCAAAACATTCGATTTTATCGCAATGTACCTCTACGTGTACAGGAGAATTGATTTTGTCGCATAATACCCCGATTTGTTGACAGAGAAGAATTCCGTCGCATGGCACCCCAACCATTTCAAAACAATCGATTTTATCGTATTCCTACCGCAACTGTTTGAAAATCATTGATTTTGTCGCGTGGTAACTCAAGGTGTTCAAAATAACCGATTATGTCGACCGGTGCTCTAACTGGTTTAGAACAGTCAATTTTCCCGCGTATAGCCCCAACTTGTTGAAAAGAAAGGAATTTGTCTCATGGTATCCCAACTTGTTGAAAAGAAAGGAATTTGTCTCATGGTACCCCAACTTGTTGAAAAGAAAGGAATTTGTCTCATGGTACCCCTACTTGATGAAAAGAAAGGAATTTTTCTCATGGTACCCCTACTTGATGAAAAGAAATTATTTTGTCTCATGGTACTCTAATTACATCAACACATTCAATTTTGCCGCGTGTCGCCCCTTCTTGTTGAAAAGAAACGAATTTGTCGCATGATATTCCAACTAGTGCAAAAGTGTTGAATTACGACTGTCTTCCGGCATTGCCGGTGGCAAATTGCACATTTGTGAGATTTCGGATGACTTCCACTGTTGTGCGATGGTTGTGCTAAAAAATTACCCTGATACTTTCTTACGGTATGTACAAGATCCACAAACTTCGATTCTTCGGTCCTGTCACGATCTCCAGTCATAATACTCCACAATGCACTCACAGCTGTCACTAGAAACAAATCTTTGTTCACAACGGGAATTTCCAACTGTTTGTCGAAAACTTCGAAAAGTCTGTGCATTTCTTCGTGCATTAAATTCTCAATCGACTTTTTCCCCATTCCAAAGATTTTCAGAGTTTTTATTACAAATGCCCTTTGTTCCTCGTTGTTTTTTATTTTGCTGAAAATAATTCCTACAAAATGTACCACAATACCAAAAATGTGTTTACAATTTCGAGTGAAGTAAATATACAATTACAAAAAAATGTTTTGTTCACCTGATAAATTTTTTCCCCGAATAGCATAAGTAGCTTCCATTTCAGGGCGCTCCTGAAATTCTTTTTTATTAAATGCTTCTTTAATAGTATCCATGTCATTCAAAATAATCCCACTAAAATAAATTATGATCGCCAAATATGTCATATGATTTGTCATATGATGAATTGTCAATAAATTACTTTCACAGTTTTTAATAATAAAAACATTCAACAAGCGTATGATAAATATTTGTTTTGTAATTTATTTCACACACCGATTTGCGCCCAAGTCGAATGCCACGATGTTTCCGTACTTATTTTTCAGTTTTGAAATTGTTTCATGGGGCTTAGTTCCAACACTGAAAATACTCCCGAAAACTGGCACACTTAGTGGTCCTACCAGAAAATTCAAACCAATTAGACTGCTAACAAAATTATAAAATCACTGTCGCTTTCAAATGCAATATAAAATTGTTAATATATAATTGGAATTCATACCAGATGGAAATTTGGAGTATTTCAACGATTGTTTGTGCCGTAAAATAAGAAGAATAAGAAAAACTAGGAGAATTATTGCGATATACATTTTTTTAACTTCTTTACTGCACAAATCCAAGCAGAGGAATAAGGTGTTGGGTTCTCACTAGGCATTTGCCAACAACATGTTTGCTTCTTATGTTATCTGTTGAGAGCAAGGTCCTTCAACTTTTAACTTGGGTTCATTAGACTAAGAAAGGTTGCTTGAAAGAACGACTAGCACAGCTTGAACATAATCATGAATTTTCTCCCTAAGGCTGTCTGAGCTGCAAATATTGTCTTTGAACTTAAAACACGTGCAGCGACAATGTAAAAATATCCGCTTTCTGTTTATTGGAATCGGAAGGTTGAAGGATGGACACACATCAATCAAATAGTTGACGGGAACATGGAGTGTAACGAGTATTCCAAGTAAAAGGCTTGATCTTGTGTATTAAAGTGCAGGATTGATAAAAAATATACGCAGAGATATGCATCTCTCGCAGTGGCGTAACACTGGGGTGCTAGTGGTGCGCCGAACCGGGGCAGCCGGGTAAGGGGGCCAGCGCCGCTGTCCACTTATGGGCAGTGCCGTAACAAACAATTCTCGGCCCTGAAAATGTCATTGATCCAGGCCCCTAACTTACAATTTGCGTGTTCATACTAAAAACTAAATGTCTACTTCAGTCGCTCCCAAATAGATTTTCAAGAGGACCAAAAAGTTCCATTGGCTAAAACCCGAGAGCCAAAAGTGTAAATAAAAATACTACGACAGATCCGTATCTAGCAGGTTGGCGGGTCACATGGCCGCTTCGAGTAAAAATATGGCAAAATAAGTGTAGTTTGCAATTAGAAATGGGTTTTTGAAAGTACAAAATCATTTGCGAATCAGCAATAGCTAGTAAGAGTTCGTATACGCTTAAATGGCAAATCCTTTGGGTAAAATTTAAGCTTAAATCTATGAAAAGCTCATTTAAATTAGCGCATAGCGCAAATATTTCAGCACTTTGGTTGGGATATTACTAGTTTAAATATTTAAGTGTTCACGATTTTACTTGCCAACATTTGCAAAAATCGTCTATAATTATTAAATTGTATAATTCTAATAATACGTGAAGTGTTCAATCAAATAATTATATATTTATATTCATTTGTTTCTTTCAGATTATCTACAAAATCGCAAACCAAGAGTAAGTGATACCCCCGCGGGTGAGATCAATAAATTTTTCCAGTTCATATTAACTTAATATTCCTACATAAGTTATGAGTAATGGATAACAAGTAAAAAGCAGTATTGTGACGAGCATATGATTCAAATAATATCAGCTACAATACAAGTGTATATCTAATATCAAATTTATTATAAAATAGAGAAAATTCATCTGTTACATATTGCTTATAAAAATTCCTTGTACTTTTTTACCTAATTGAACTGTATAATGAATTTTCATTAAAATTACACAGAGTATCTAGATTTTATTAGCAAATTAATACATAAGTAAAAGGCAAGATTTTAAGATTTTTCCTTTAATGTGATTTGAAATGTTAAAACGGTGACAAACGACAAATTTGACTATTTCTGAAAGTGCTATGTCTTTTGATAAGGCAGTTGAGCGTCCGAGTGAGTAAGAGTGTGACCTACTTAGCTCCCATAATAATTGTGAAATTACTAGCAAGTGTGACAATGTTTCCCTATACACAGAGCAGAACAGAATTTACTCGACGTGTTATGCTAAATAGGTCAAACAATACCAAAAAAGATGAAACTGCCAGCCCGAAAAACAATTCGGTAGAAAATACGACTTTAGCCCATGTGTGGAAACTGCTGTCGGATGACGAAAAGCAATTTCGGATCTTTGTTGGCATTGAAGGGCTGAAAGAAGCAATGGTAATCCGAGAAAAAGAGACTAAAGAATTGAACGAGCGAATTGTCAACCTGGAGAAAGAAAACGAATCACTGAGAAAAGAACTTATAGGCACATCGGTAAGGATCACAGGAGTAAGAGAAGAGAAAAATGAAAATTTTGTAAAAACTGAAAAGTTCGTGTTGGGCTTATTTCGTGACATGGGATTACATGACATGGATTCGCAGGTGTGCAGAGACATCAGGAGAATTGGAGAAAGAAAAACAACGTTTCCCAGACCAATAATTGTCAACTTTCTGAGGAAAAGAGACAAAATAGAATTTTTAAAGGCCAAGAAAAAATTGATGGGTAACAAAGCATATGACCAAATCTATATAAATCCGGAAAAAACCAAGAAGCAGGCATTCGACGAAAAAATTCTCAGAAGTACAGCGAAACAGTGGAAGGATGCAAACCCAGAGCTCAAATTCAGTCTTAAAAATGGAACATTGGAAATCGTGTTGGACGGAAAGAAACAATACTATCGGGTCAATGGAGAAGGGAAAGTAGAAGAAATTTGAACCCCAAGTTAAGTGAAATGGTACCAAGGAAATGTTTATAAAATATTTTACAAGTTATATTTTTTGAAATTTATATTATTTAAACTAACAGTTTGATACATTTTTAGCTCAGATAGAAGGGAAGTGTGCTCTAAATAGCATCACAATTAGAACCTTATCATTAGAGTATTTTCATTTCAGTAAACCTTTTAGACAACGAAATGTTATCACAAGCATTTTTACTAGTAATTATTTATAGCTGTGCTAGCATAACAAATCATGAGCAAAATAGAAAAAGTAGGTTATGTTGTGAAATGTGCAACTCCGCAAATGTGTATGTAAGTTACATTCTTACCAAGCAAATGATTATAATCTTTGTATTTAAGCGATAGAAGATTCCTTACATACTAATGTAATTAGTAATTAATGTACTGTACACTGTAATGTGTGAATGAACGATTCTGAGGGTTGTAAAGCCCTAATAGTTTAGCATAATCATGTACTCTTGATGTTAGGGTACGACCTTAGGTGCCGTCTTTTTTGTGGAACAATAAAATGTGTCATGGAGGGGTGGGTTTAATAAACCTAAATTGTTGATTAGAAGGTATTCAGGTAGGGAACGTTTGTTTGTATATTACATATTGTATGCTGTACTAAAAATTTGTAATCTGATGTAAAGGCCAATGGCCATATCGTCAAACAATAAAACCTTCTTATTATTATTTATGTCTTTTGATGATTGCAGAAGCTTCCTCCAAAAGAAAAACTGTTGACATATTTGCATGAAATCACCGGTACGAAGACGATTTCCGGTTTATTTCTTGAATACAGTACCTCCCATTCGAACCAATGTGTTGAAACAATGCATGAAATTCATGGAGTTTTTCCAGGAAGATTAGCAACAGAAATGCCACGACATTCCGACTCTGTTTCTGAATGGCAGTCATTTATTAATCAAATCATTTGCAATTAGAACAACGATATTTTGGTTAACATTCAATGGTGGAAGAGCCCCCTTTCTCAAATGGACATTTTCAAAGCTACCGGAAATCTAAGAACTGACGAGAGAAAGTGGAGAGACCTGATGAAAGATGGCAGCGAATTAAACAAGGAGTGGAAAAATCAATTAGACTTTATAGTTCCTTATTTTCAACAATTGGAAAAAGCGGGAGTCCTTGTTATTGTCACTTTGCTCCCAATAATGAATTTTGAGCATTCACTTTGGAGAGGGCGCCCTGGGGCGAACGGAAGTCTTAAATTGTATCAAATCACTCACGATTACCTAACAGTAAACAAAAGTCTGAATTCTCTCATTTGGACGTGGCATTTGCACAGCAACGGAGACACGACCCGATTAGAAGAATATTACCCGGGAAGTAATTACGTAGATGTAGCTTCTGTTTATATGAGGAGATCTTGAGTTCTTCAAAAAACCTAACAATACTAAAATGCAAAGTTCATTTTAATATTTAGGGATTTTAATGATTATGTATTATTTATAATAAAAATAGTTACAACGGTTTGTTATTGTGTATTGACCACTGATGGAGTCATTTTAGGGTAGTAACAGAGAATTTATACTATGAACCTGCAATTTCGGATTTTATCTCAATTTAGTGAGAAAATTGAATGGAACTTAATTTAAGTTACAGCAATTCCATTTTGCACTCTGTAAAAAGATAAAGTTTTGAATAGAGTGTGAAACAATCCTTTGGTCTTAATTTTAAATATGATTTTTTTGTTAATTCAAATTATTATTAATAAACTCAGAAAACTACAATTTGGCTGACATTCTCTCTTTTTTTAATACAAGCAAATGTGAATAAAAATCATCTTTTTAGTGTTTCAATTGCTACAACCATCAAATCATCCTCAAAAGTAACGTGGAATTTACTTTTATTGAAAATACTGCAAATACTCTCAATTATTAACAAGTTTCTAAAACTTAATTTATCTTCCAACGCTCGGCTCTGTTAGTTTCTGTCAACATGATACTGCAAGTCTCAAGACAAAAGCAAAGTGAATTCACTTTACATACCTTACAATTTGTAAAATCAAATATGCGGTGTATCTTAATTATCAACACGAATCAATATTTGTAATATTCGAAGTGTAGAAATATTGAGCACCTAATCTCATTTCAATTTACAAATGCCATGAAAGGGAAAAAAACTAGCACACCGTCATTTAATTCATTCTTAATAGATTTTTTACACTTATACAAAACGGTTGACGTAATGAACATTAGTTTTATAATTATAACAACAGATAAGTTCTATGTTACAATGAGATTTTATTCAAAATTTGTTTTCTAAACCAGTTTCAACGATTTCAAACAGTCTTTCAGGGTAACATTGTTTATCAAAAACGAAGTAATTAAGTCATATTTTTATCGGATAAAATATTTACATTTGAATTTGGAGCCTTAAAACTACTACATTGTATTTACACTTACTTAAAATTAATTTCTCAACTTTTTACACGTAGCAAACGGAGATTTTACTACCCTTTGAATTCACCATATGTCCAATTCGCCGGTATTTATCGATGCTTTTAAACATATTATAATTGTTTATTAACATCTCAAATACATTCTCAGGAAAATAGCTAATGTAAACTTTTGGAATGGACGTGTCAAATAAAGCTCCCAAACGTATTCTATCAAATTCGAAATCAAAAAAACAAAACTGTAAACTTAAGGAAGATTTTGGAGTGAAATGATTGAGACAGCGTTCTACAAACTCTAGATTGGTCGTAGATTTAATAGTCAATGTGTCCAATTCACAGACTGCATGCCCCACAAATTGTAATCCATGATAAGAAAGACAAACAGCTTTAACCGATTTTGGTATCATACTTATATCAATTGAGATATCATCATAAGCAGACAGAATTAATTCAGTTAAATTATTGAAGCAAACATTTAGCTGTGGAAATATTTTAGGACTCACATTATCACCTAATTTTAAGCGTTTTATATTTGGAAAAATAAATTCCCATGGATCTTTAAACTCAGCAGTATTGCTTTCAACAAATTCAACACCATCTTCCAAATTTAAAATTTCAACATTTTGCGGCAAAAGCGTCAAGGAACATTTTGCAAACGAAATGGAAAAATTCTTGACAGTCATTTTGGTTTTTCTTTCAAAGGGAATAAATCGCGTGTATAAAGAATTAACATTCCAAGATGAATTTTCAACGTTAAGTAATTCAACATGTGTTAGGTCTAAAAGTTTTAAAACCACACTTCCAGCCAAATCCAATTTTACTTTGGCGATTTTGTTTACTCTAAACCAACAACCTCCAGCGACAGATAATTTTGTGATGATGCCGAAATCAACAATTTCGTTCAACAGAATATTTTCAATCGCTTCTTTATGCAGGGAAAAAGTAATACCTCTTAATTGTAATTCTTTTGGGTGTAAAACTACAGTTACATCGTCAGTTAACTCAATTTCACAATTTTCGAGGTGAATGTACTCAATTCGCTGTAGAACTCTCAAAGACACAGAAAATCTTGTACGATCTTCGGTAAGATAACGACGTTTTTCTATTTTAAGTATGTTGAGATTTTGAATTCCACCTAGTAGTGCTGTTAAATCGTAGCACTTGAGATAACTGCCTATTTCATTTTCGTTACCCGTAGGCAGGTAAACATCGGATAAAGTTAAATCGGTGATGAACTTTCCAACTGTCGAAAATAATTGTGTGAGTGTTGATTCAATCCAAGGCAACTTATTTCCCAGACGAATGGCTTGAAAAGGAAAATCTTCCTGGGAATGTTGGACAAATCTGATCGGGTTTCTCGGCGCTTCGTATTGAGATGCATAAGGAGGATCTTCTTGAAAATCAAAACAAATTCGAAATCTTTTCTTGAATAATAATTCTCCTGCATTTTTCCATTTACGACAAACTGCGCGAGAACGCTTAAAGTTCGCACTTGCCAAATAGCTGAAAATGTGCTGAAGAATCTGAAACCATATAGACAAGATTTAAAAAACTTGATATATTTTGAACTATTGTTGAAAACTGAACATTTTAAAATTATTATTATTTAACAATCTTTCATATAATATACCTTTCAAATATTGCAGTTATAGCAAACCAAAATTTTAAATAACTTCAACGTTTTTTATGTAAATTGAACTAAAAATTTAATATGATTGGAAATTAGAAATAATGTTTTACCTCTTTGTTTGATAATACACGAAAAGTTGATGAAGTGGGATCTTCAGAGTCATCTTGGGACTGAGAAATGTTTGATGTATTATTATTATAATAATCGTGGTAAATGTGTCGGCGAACACGAAAAGGATTCTCAGCCAACGCCATTTATAATTTTTATTATTTGACCACGTAAATTTAATCCACCAAATTTCTTTTTTGTGCTAAATTAGTGTTAATCAAATCATTATTAAAATTAATGTTACAATTTAGATTTGCAATATTTATTAAAAAATTAGTGTCAGAATAGTTCAAATATTAAATTGAGAGTTGACGTATATTTCAAATTACCTATTGGTATTACAATTAGCTTTCCCTTAACCCCAACTAAAAACACAATGTAGTATAATACACAACTATAACGCAAAGTATGAAATACAGCCGACACCTACAACAACCATCGCACTAATTACAATTTTTGTATATCACCGAAATGTACTTTAAAAAATTGTAATTATTGTGGGCAACAGAAACACTGCCGCTTAAATGCAAATGGAGTGTGAATTTGGGTACAATATTATATGAAAAATGTTTAGCGTGGTATTTTCGTACGTAGTGTAGTATCTACTTGGTTGGTAGTTTTCAGAATTATATTCTAAAATAAGACTTCCCTGAGTAAGCACAATAATGCACTCAAGCTAGTCTCCTACTAAAAGACCTGGTTATAAGATACAATATTATTATTATATTATTGTATATGTAGGTAGTATTACTTAAACGGAAACTTTGTAAAGGATTAGAAGTGTAGACTTTCCAAATATTTTCTAATAATAAACTGCGTCAAAGGGTCGACACAGAAAAATATTCCTGGTTTTGACCTTTGTGGCCTTCCTATTACTCCTTTAAAAAACATACTTACTTCTCATTATGAGCTTTTTAACCTTAACTAACTAAACCTTTGTCTATGTGTATTTTGTGTACCTTGCCTAGTACCTATTGTATGCTTTAAGACATAATTAAATATATTTCTTTTTTGTTAGTTCAGATTTGACTCATTTAACATTTAGAGTTGTTTAAAAAAAATTTAGCGACCTATTTTGACCCATGTATTCCTAGTCAAATATCTAATTGTGATCAGGAGCGTATCTAGAAATTTGTAATGGGAGAGGCTCGAGCCGTCTGGGAACATTGTGTCTGAAAACCCCTTTTTTCCGAAATTTGTGGAGGGGTGGGGGCTGAAGTCCGGTGGGCCTATACGTAGATACGCCCTTGATTTTGAAAATATGTATTAGTAAAATGAGCATAAAAATATGTAGTAATATATTGATATCAAGGGTGTATCTACGTTTCTACGTATGGGTTCACCGGGCTTAAACCATCTCCCAAGATTCTGGAAAAAAAGGGTTGTCGCTTTTTTAGGCGTCCAACCCCCATTTCAATCTTCTAGTCTAGTTACACCCCCTGATTGAAATTATTGAAGTAATGCAGAATAATTAAATGCAGTATATCGACGTAGGTATGAGTTATTTGCGAAAATGATTTTCTTTGTAAGGTATTTGCATAGACAGCTTCATTTATACTAGAAATGCATATACCTGGTAAGAAAGCTACGCTACATATACTTGTTTAACTAACTAATATAATCTAACTCTTACTAGTTATTTAACTAATATGTAAATCTCTTCACTGCAGTCGAAGTCTATGTATAGCTGCTATGCTGGCGGCTGTTTCAACGTTACGGGGTAATGGCTTCAGAAATATCGATTTTCTTCCGTTAAAGCAAATGCCCGGGTATGCATACAGTAAACAGTGCACACATGTTGTATTATTTCCTAATCAAGGAAAAGTCGAATTTCTAAACACAATCAATTTACACAACTCGTGGATTAATTTGAGATTGAATACAGGAAAATAATGATTATTATTTGTGGTGTGCCTTGTGGTGTGACACTACATATTTTATTGCGTACATTTTTTTAGTAGGTAGATAGGATGGAACTCTGCTCAATATTGTTATTACATTACTAAGCCATAAGCAATTTAAGTGACTGCAAGAAAAATCTGGGTCTGAAGACAAAATCTAACCCTGGCAAGAGACTTTTAGTGAGTGTGTTGGTATTCGTGACCTGTTTACGTTTAGCTAACCATTTCTTGCTGTAAAGTTTTCTTCGTGCGTGTTAATGTGACATCCAACAATAAATAAGATAGTCAATTTACAATTTTTATCGTTAAATATCTGATTCGTTATATTATAACACTATGCCGGATTATAATATTAATCATGTTGGGAAGTTCAGTTGCAATTTAGTATTAGATCCTGACAATCTTTATCGACCTGGAGGTTTTGTAAAAGGTCATTTTTACTTTACAAATAAAGACAGAGTTAACTGTTATGGTAATTGATAATTTGACATTATTTATTTTATTTAATTAATATTTGCGTATTTTACACACATGTAACTGATAAGAATAAGAATATATATCTGTCTTGAATGAGTTCGAACTCCTAAACTGAAAGTTAAATTATTCAAATCAAACTTTCAACTATACTAAACAATTTTTAATTCTACCAACGTTGATTGGTTTCATTGGTTTATTGTCTGCATTTCAGGAATCGTGGCTTTCATAGGGGCTGAAGCAACAGTGGCATTTAAAATTGCTGGCGACTTGAAAAGAAGTCGAAAAATTATATTTCTGAATTTATTTGACATATGGGGAAATATGTGGGGTTCGTATCTAATTTAGAACTTACGAATATACATACCTTGAATACAGTTTACATATTTGTGATATAAACTAATTAAAATGTGAAAATGTTTGTTACAGAGCACTACAAATGCAGAAAGGCACCCATTTGTTCCCCTCTTCCCTCTGGGAAACACACGCTACCCTTTGAGTTTACATTACCACATAATACCACGGGAACCTACACAAACTCTTACGTCAAAATAAAATATGAAGTTGGGGCTGCATTGATAACCATGGCTAATGGATGTCCCAATATTTGCAATAAAAACTTGGAAGTTGAAAACCACGTAAATCTTTTCCTACGGCCTGAGGTTTTCTTTCCTGCTCAACTGGAAGTGACGGAAAATAAATATCTTTTTGCTTTCTTCAAACGTAAAAGCAAAAACCACCCAAAGTTAAAATTCGTTCTGGAATTGACAAAAACTGGTTTCATTCAAGGAGAGGAATTACCTTTCGTTCTTAAAATTGAAAATCCTAGAGATCAGTTATTGCAAAACGTCAGTGCATCTCTTGTGCGAAAAATAATATGCAAAGCCGAAGGTTCAGTGAAAACAATCGAAGAAATTGTGGCAGTGGAACATTTTCTAACAGAAAAGGAATTTAATACGGACATAAAATGGTGTCACAAGTTTCTTTTACCGAAAAGGTTGACACCTTCCTTTGAAGCTATTGAGGCTGTCAGCTTGGGCTGCCCTTACTACAACGACAATTTGAAAATAATCCAGCTATTATATATACTTAAGGTATCTTAAATTGTTCTCATGTTTTTTATTATCAGAGCTCTTGCAAATAGTTAATTCCATATTCTCAATACCTTACTGTACAACGCCCAAGTTTAATATCTGTCGGTGGTTTTAGGCGAAACAATTTCATTCATCGTTACTTAAAAACTGATATTGTAAATATTTATTTTTATTTTTTCCATATAAACATAATTTGCAATTTATATTGGCGTCAGTAGACAAATTGATATATTTTTATTATTTTCGGCACATTTTTACAAATTTTGCAGTTTTATATCAATCCATAATACTAACAATATGTGAAGACACGTCTCAGATTCTTAAATAGGGGCTCTAAATTTGTCAGATGTAACAATTAGAAAATTGTATGGATGTTGAATTTTGGCCAAAAAGTGTTTATACATATCGAAATATTATTGTTGTTAATGCGCCCTTAGTATCTTCGTTGTCATGCGTAAATATGTATTAAAGTCTTGTCAAGTTTAGAATTCTGTTTTCAGTATTCAAATATTTTTTCGCTTGTTACATGTGAATTGTCGTACTTGTTCCTTGTTGTCGACAAGCAAAAATTTATAAACTTGTGCAACACATCAAAATGAAGACAAAATTTACCTATATCTTGTGCTGGCTATTAATCCAGCTTCTTATCGAAAATTAAAATTAATAATATAATTGATAATCATTTATTTTTCGCACTTACGCTGCCGCAAGCCGTGAAGGTTGGCCAATGAGAGCGTTTCCACCTAATATATTAATATTAAACAAAATCCATACTCTTTAAAGGCATGCTCTGCTCTGTGTTTTAATATTATTGGTATGACACTTTCTTGACAGATTTTTATTAACCAAGCGGAAGGTGGGCCTCCACTCAAAGGGGAAATCCCTATAACAATTGGTACGGAATGTGAAATGCGCGAGATCGAAAGTAGCCAATATTTGAATTCTGAGAGGATGTCTTGTACTATTGAAAATGGCAGTCGTAGAGAAACAAGGAGAACGTCCAGTTCATTTGAAACGGGAGGACCACTCCTGCCTTCCTATTCTCAACTTTCATTTTTCCTCGGGGGAAGTATGATTTCCCTTAGATCAGTCGAAACTCGTAAGTTGTTGAATTATTTTTAATTATGCTTTGATTCAAATAAATATTTCGAGTTTTTAATTACACTTAAATTTTCAATCCAACAGTACCTCCCACGTACGAAGACTGCATGAAGAACTGAATGTTAGTTATAACAGCCGTCAAAAATAAAATAATTTATTCTCGTCTTTACGTCCAATGAAATTAACTGGCAACTATTGTCTCTTCACTTCCTATCAACCCACTTTCCAAAAAATGTTGAAAATGTTTTTAGAAAAAATGAAAATTGTGTTTTTTCGGGATGCAGTTGATTACAACAATTAAATGGAGTTAATAATGCTCACGATGTATTTAGGACTATGAATTTATGAATTATGCTTTTAATTTAAAGTAGCCGCATGAATGCATCACATAAATCACACTATTATTTTTATTTTATAACAATAAAGGCATTTTTAATACATTTCATGCTAATAATTAAAATTAACTTTAATTTTCACAATGACCTTTCATTTTATGAATGTGAACCATGAAATAGAACATAGAAATAGTTGGATGGAATTGATTTATTTTAAAATGCATTATACTAATATTATGAACAGTGAAATGATTAGGACACATTCACATACTCATTTTCGTTTCTAAAGTATCTACATCAGGAGCCTCAAAATTATTACATTTCTAATGAAAGATGCATTTGTGAGCTTTGGCAAAATTTTAACTTTTCGTGTAATTATAATGTTTAGGCTAAAGAATGGCTGCAATACTTCTGGGAGGTTAATAAATCATCTGTACAGGTATAGCAAAGCCAATGAATGCTGTATGCATAGGAAATCCGTTAAACAATGACAACTGCTCGAAAGGGTAAAACGAGACATATGCCGCCCTAGATCTCTATACCGGAGGGCAAATCACTGTAAACCTTATTTGTCATCATACAGCTGCTTATAAATGAGATATCCATCTTTCAACATGATATATTTACTGTTAAAGTTAAATAATACAACTTTTAAATGTTTATTAACTATTAATCTTACAATTAGTCATTTAATTCTCGTTGATGTTACTTACTGCGGCTACAAGGCAATCTCAATTAAGACAGTAATAATAAATTAAAATAGAAGTGGCAAGGCGCCCGAACTACTGGCATTCCATGTCAAGTTAATTGAAAATTAACTGGACAAGCTCGAATCGGCAAGTATCTCGGGAACGTTGGGCAAATCGAGCTGGAAGTGCAGTGGATGGCGGACCGTTCCCAAGTTTGTGAAACTTATTTTGCAAAATTTTTAGAAATTTTATAAGTCTCATTTTGGACGATTTTTCAGACCCTAATTGAGTGTAGGTTAGGGCTTGCCCTGAATGTGTGTGAATTCACTCTGTTTGAGAAATTGACTCATAATTCGTTCTGTTGTTGTTATACTCATAGACAGCTAACTAGTATTTGTGTCTTGAAATGGTATTCAAGATTCAAGATAAAAAGCTAAAAGTTTATTCTACACGAACGATAGGGGAAAATCAACCAACAATTACAAATGTCGTGAGTGTAGAAATTCTTCCAAAATCCGAAATTAAATTTTAACTATTTACAAATAAGTACATTTTTGATTTTTAACTTTTTACAAGAAGCTAAAAGAGATTTTACTACCCTTGGAATTCACCACATGCCCTTTACGGTGGTTTTTAACTATGGTGTTAAACATATAATTGTCAATTAACCACGTGAATACAAATGCTGGTATATCGAGAATGGAAACGTTTGGAATGGACAAGTCAAATAAAAACCCCAAACAGACTTTTTCAATTTCCCAATCAACTCTACGAGGCGACAAAGTAAAAGAATTTTTTGGAGCGAAATAATTAAGGCAATGTTCAACATACGCAAGATCGTCTGTCCATTCCATAATAAATGTATCCATTTCACAAACTCCATTCCCCACAAATTGAATTAGATGATGCCAAAGGCCAACAGCCTTAACCGATTTTGGTATCATGTCTACATCAATAGAGATACGCTCAAAACTAAACAGAATTAATTCAGTTAAATTATTGAAGCAAACATTTAGCTGTGGAAATATTTTAGGAAGCACATTCCCAACTAGTGTTAGGCTCTTTATATTTGGTAGAGTAAATTCCCAAGGAACATTAAACCCAGCAATATTATGTTCAAGAAATTCGACACGATTATTTAATCTCAAATTTTTAACATTCCGTGGCAAAAGCGTCAAGGAACATTTTGCATACGAAATGGAGAAATTCTTGACAGTCATTTTGATCTTACTTTCTAGGGGAATAAAAAATATATCTAAAGAATTAACATTCCAAGACAAATTTTCAAAGTTAAGTACCTCAACATTGTTAAGATATAAAAGTTTTATAGCAACAGTTCCAGCCAAATCCAATTTTACGTTAGTGCATTTCCTTTCTGAAATACGCCAACATATACCTAATGAAACATGTAATTTCGTAAGGACGCCGAAATCGACAATTTCGTTCAACAGAATATTTTCAATCGGTTCTTTATGAAGTGAAAAAGTTACTTCTTTTAAATGTAATTCTTTGGGTTTCAAAACTACAATTACATCGTCACTTAACTCAATTACACAATCTTCGAGGTGAATGTACTCAATTGGTTGAAGAATTCTCAAAGACACAGAAAATCTCGTAAAATCAACAGCTCGATAAGAACCAAAACGTTTTTTAATTTTCAGTCTTTTAAGATTTTGAATTTCGCCTAGTAGTGCTGTTAAATCGTAGTGTTCGAGATAACTGTGCATTTCATTTTCGTTACCTACCGGCAGGAAAGCATGGGAAAAAGTTAAATCGGTGATAAAATTTCCAACTGTTGAAAATAATTGTGTGAGTGTTGATTCACACCAAGGCAACTTTTTTCCCAGACGAAGGGCTTGCAATGGAAAATCGTCCTGGTAATCTTGGAAAAAGGTGCTGGGGTTTCTCGGCGCTTCGTATTGAGATGCTTCAACAGGGTCTTCTTGAAAATCAAAACGAATTTGAAATCTTTTCTTGAATAATAATTCTCCTGCATCTTTCCATCTGCGACACACTGCGCGAGAGCATTTAAAGTCGATTTTGTACAAATAGCTGAAAATGTGCTCGAGAATCTGAAACCATAAACAAGATTTAAAACTTCATATTTTTCACTATTCTATCGTAGGAAACTGCACGTTTTAAAATTATTACACTATATAATTATTTCCAATTAATTTCCAAAACACCAAGATTGTAAATAACTTTACCTATTAGATATAAATCAAAAAAATATTCGAATGATTTAAAAGAATGTTTTACTATGTCGTTTGAAAATACACGAAAAGTAGATGAAGTGAGATCTTCAAAGTCATCATGGGACTGAGAACTGTTTAATGTTTTATCAATATTGTAGTAATCGGGACGAAAGTATCGACGAACACGAAATGGATTCTGCACCAACGCCATTTAAAATTTGAGGACGTGAATTTCTTCCACCCAAGAATTGATTTTTCACTTTTGTACTAAATTACCGTTAATCAAAATCATTATTCAAATTAATAAACTATTTGTAACGTATGAAAGAAGTAGAGAAGTGAACAGTGGCACTGTCTACTGTGGATTGGACTATGACAAGGTAATATTAGCAGTGACATCAATCAATACTTCCACTTTGACACTTTTAATACTCTGACTCTGTGTAAAACAAGAATATCTAGAAATGTTCAAACTGTTAATTTCCCGATTTAAAAGTTTACGATTTTCAATTTTTAACATAAATGAAATTCACATAGCAGTAATTACAATGCATTGATTAATTGAGGATGTATTACCACAGCAGTTATTATAAACGCTCAAAGGTCATGAAGGAGTGGACCGATTAACTTCTTCAAGCTTAGCCTCACATAGAGTAACTTCATTACTTAATACAGCTTTTAGTACAGATTTGAAACAATGAAACATTTATTAAAAAAATAGTGTAAGTAATAATTTAAAAGTTTAAGATTACAAATTACCTATTACCAAATAATTGATAAACAATTAATTTTCAGTTAACCCACGGTAAAAGATCACTGCTGTATATTTTTCTCAAATAGATTGCAAATCATGAAATACAAGAGAAACTACTAGAGTGGTTACAATTGTTGTAAAACTTTAAAATGACAACAAAATTGTGGACACTACCACTTAAATGCAAATGAAATGTAAATTATGGTACCTACAGTATTACTATATATATGTAAACAATTTGTGTCAGTATAACATAATTTTTTGTTGGTAGTATAGTGCCTACTTGGTTATGTAGTTGTTTCTTGGAAGGAGTATCAGAATTGTATTCTTAAATAAATAAGATTTTCCTGGGTAAGCTCAAAAGGCCAGTTTATTACTTAATAACCGACCTACTTATATGACACAATTTAACAAGTAGTATATAGTATTACTTGAAAGGCAACTTTGTATAGACCGTCCGAAGGATTATACCCAAATATTTTCTAATAATATACTGCCCTTGGTCAAAAAGAATCGACGAGACAGAAAAATGATGTCCGTTGTGTGTCCATCGTATTCCTGCTTTAATTTAACATACCTTGTTTTCATTACGAGCCGATTTTCCTAGTGCATGGATGTTGTAAGCGATATTACTCATATAACTTGTTCACCTTAAAATTAAATCCACAATATAATATAATTTATTAGTATGTCTTGCAATCTGAATACTATATATGATTACTTAGCTTTTTCATGTTTTTTCCTAAAAGTGGACCAGTCAAAACACCGCCATTTGTACAATGTCATTATCTGGATTTTTTCATGTGATTCACCTACGCAGTATCTTTCATTTAAGTTATAAAACACACAGATAGCAAGGCAACTCCGAAGTGCATTTCGTGTACCCTGGAGTTAAATTTTTTGCTCGTAGCTACTTCAAGGACACCCTGGAATCTTTGGAGGGTCATTAGGGTCTAGGCTATTCAGAAATGGCAATGGACATTCCAGCAAAATTCTGCTCCAACTCACATGCTCAAGTTTACGCAAAAGTAGTGAAAGAGAAAATTCCTGCTTTTTTGGCACCTTGCGATTGACCGTCTACATCATCAGACGTGAATCCTTCGGACTATTATAAACGGTCAGATCTGTAAATAGTCGATTGTGCTACGTCACACTAACATTTGGAACCCTTGAATTTGACCATTGTGAAAGTTGAGGACACATTTTCGATGAAAACTGCGCGTGCCACGATAAAAGATTTGCCTACACGTTTCCGACTTGCATTCATGCTGCAGGAGGACGTTTTCAGATCTAATTTTTTGCAGAAGTCAAAGCTTGTGTAATGCTAATGCTTGTCAAAATTTTGAATCTGAACTCATTAAAATGTGCGAAAAAATTACATAAACGTTTATCAAAATACATATGACAGAACAAAGCTGGCCCGGCCCTGAGGAATTTTGCGAATTTTACCAAAGCCCGGCTCTTTTACAATATCGAACAACGAATTTAGATTTTACTGCCATTTTATGCTAGTCATAATCAAACACTATACAAATATTTGCAACACTTATATATATGAAAATCTGACCGCCGAAGGCGGCCAGAAAAATTTCAGCTGTGGGTAAACAATTCCCCATTTTTTTCAAAATTGAGAATCGTTGTTTACATGTAAACTAATGTATTGTCATTTCAAAAATATATACATGAGAATTCAGAATGGTTGAAAAAGTAATAAATAATAATTAATTTTGCAAACATCAATATTTGCGATTTAAGAGTCTGTGAAGTGATGATCCGACGAATTGTAATACGGAGTTTCGTGCTAACGTTTTATCCTCTTAAGCTTGAATCAATAAATGAAAGTTTATTCTTTTTCATCTATTTTGTTTCCAAATGCAGAATAATCGGGAGCGCCAAGATATTTCCGAGTCAAACGTAGAGGTTAATCGGAAAATAATGTACAAGAATCATTGATACATTTTTACAGTATCAGTATCAAAAAGGGGTTCTTTGCAGCCTTCGGCCGCAAATAACTCCTCTTTTCCGGAATTTGGGGGGGGGGGGATGCTCCCCCCCCCCCTCACTACGCCCCAGTTCAATCTGACATTCGCAACGGAAAGAAGTATTTTATTTATATAACTGATATGATCACCCTACATATATTCTCTCCTTGTGTGGATGATTTTATTCCTTAAATATCAGTAATATAAAAAATCGTGGAATTTCAATTTCATGGATTTACAAATAAATTAAAACAGTGTTCGACATGAATTATGCTTTTTGTAGCTAAGTAGCTGTGTAAAAGTCTCACATTATTTATATTTATTTAATGATCATGTGAATTAATGATTAATGCATTTCGTGTTAGCAATTGAAATAAATTTTAATTTTCACATTAATTTTCATTTTACTTTCCTTCAACATTTAAACTTACAACGGTAAACATTATATTGTGGGAAGATTAACAGAAAAAATCATACTGGAAGAGACAGTATTGGTAAGCTATATAGAGACAATATTTATTTTTCATTTATCTAACTGGTTAGATCATTGCAAAAACACAAACAGAAAATAAGTTTCAGAAACAGTTTTAATACATAAAATTTTATAGCATTTTTAAAAGCAGTACAAGTATAACATTTCCGTATTCATTTTACAATCTAAAATTACATGTTTGTGGCTTTATTGATCATAAAACAGTTGTGAAATCCACTCAAATACATCAATACATGCCAATTTCGCAGAATATAACTGAATATAATCTAACGTCTCATTTTAAATGACACTAACATTTCAATTATTAACAAATTTTAGGCATCCACCTAAAAACTCCAATTCACTTTATTCTAAATTGATCGGGTAGCAACCAGAATTATGAAATGTGTTGGCCCTTTTTAATTTCACTAAATTTAATACATTGAAATTGGACACAAAATTTAATAAAAGGCAATCTTAAATTGACATCATTTTAAAATATTACAAAAATATTTCATTTTCTCGAGGACTTCAAAAATTAATGGAACTAATTTCTAAAAAGTCAAGAAACATGACGTTAATTTTATTATATTAACGATTATTTGTTATAGAAAAAAATTTCCTTTGTCACGATACCGTGTTTACATCTATGCAATTATAACGTGAAGTTAATAGAGTTAAATTAATTGCAGGAATAAAATTATTCATTTACATTAATCCTGCGCCAGACCGCAGTGTACATTTTACGCTTCAAATCGTTACAATAAACAGTTAAAATTATTTTGCAACTTGTACAAGCACGTACCTAGAAGAGCTGCTAAAGATGCTGTGTTACCCTTTTCTTTACAAAAATATAGGATTTGACACTATACGTCTTTTGATTTTGCAAACGGTAGCGTAATCAGTGTTAAAAACTTTTTAAAATGCTATTTATCACATATTAAAAGCACACCTAATCACCAAACCAGAACTCTTCGATAAAGTGCGGTTTTAGACCTCACGAGGTCTTATACGCCCGATATGTCTGTCGGTCTGTCTGTCGGTCTGTCTG
>JABASD010003215.1:0-21322 GCA_019776165.1 Pogonognathellus flavescens
TAATATATAGCTATTTATAATTGCTGATTGACTGATTGGTACAATTAGCCTGATTTTTATTACATATATTATATCGAGGACTATCATGCAGATGCAATACCGGCTAAGCCACATTGCTCATTTAGCCACGGACATGCTATGTCACATTGCTTCATTTAGCCACGAACCGGCGAAGTCAAAATGTTCACAGTGTAAATACAGGCTAACCCACACATATCAAAATGTTCAGTACAATAACGTTAATTTTGATTTTATTTCGATCGAATTGAAATGTTATATTTAAATTGACCAACTGAATCATTGAATTACTAAAAATAACGAATGAAACAACTCAATATTCTAAATAACTTAAGATCTTCAACATGATTCAAATCCGCACACTTTTTATCTCAATTGACTGAATATAAAATAATATTTGAATGTAAAATCAAGGTACTTCCAGAAGGTAGAAGGTAGCTCTGAAAATTTCACAGACTATGTTAAAAAAGACGCTCTTTCTTATGACATAAAAATCTCATTTGGCTCAAAATGTGGTTTGGCTTGTGTTTGCATTGTGAGCATTTTGACTTATTAAGCATAACCTGTTCGTGGCTAGATGAGCAATGTGGCTTAGTCGGTATTGCATGATCGTCCTCGATATTGCATGCATTCATAGTAATAAAAGTGGATTGACATTAACAAAAAATATCGACATTCACTGTGCTAAATCAATGATATAACCAGGGCGAACTCGAGTGAGTAGTGTACTACTAGGGCGGGTCAAGATAGAAAATTTTGAGACGGCAAGTTACTAAACCCGGTTGCGCCATATGAGGCGGTAAGGTTTACATTAGAGCGGGAAACGTAGAACTAAAACCCTGCATTCGGTGGCGCCAAGTGGGTATAAATTAACATAGCGCGGGAAAAATGGAACTAAAATATGCCGTCCGCTGCTATAATGGGATTCGTCTTATCTAGACCAGCCATAGTGAATCTAGGGAGCTATGCTATAACATATCTGATTGAGTAACTCTGCGCTTGTCACAACAATTGTAATAAAATATTATTGTATTGAGTGGGGTCTAACCAGAAAAACGCCATTTGAAAGTTAACGTGCTGTTAGCACAGAAAAAATTAACAGCACCAACATTCCGGAGAAAAATTAAATGCATAAAAGTGTGACCAAAATGCTGAAAATGGCTTCATAGCAGTCGAAGACGTGTTTGTATTTCACAGCTCGTAGAGTCCCGTACCGAATTCCAAATGGCGACACTCCTAGCATGGTTCTTTTTGTTACCTTTGATTTGGTCAGTGATGATTTTATGTGCATCACAGCTTGAGTGGATTTTGCATAGTTTACAGCTGCCCCCATCAAATTTACCGTTACTGTTACTACGGCTGTAGTAAACATGGACATGCACATAATAAATTGCAAATAAAAAGACTCATCGGTTGATTTGGCTCGAATGCATCCGTACAGTCCTCCGGTTAGAATCAGTGAAGCAATGAAGATGAATGAAGGCAATACGAAGCCCATAATGCTTTCATTGAACATTTGGTTCAAAATTTGCTGACGTCTATAAATTTTTATTTTTATGTCTGTATCCAAATTTTGGGTTCTGAAATACATTTTTAGAAGTATTTTTAATGAGAAAATTTCGCATTTGATTTTTTGATATGCGAAATAAGTGAATCAAATATATTAATATATATAATTTGAAAACTTACTCGTTTTTGATGATGGAAAGTCCAGGTGACGATCGAAAAATGTAGAAAATAATAAAAGTAAATAGGAACCCGGTTATTGCCAATCCTGATATGGAAGAAGGTAGAAGTTGCATTCCTCGTAATATTATTTTAAAAACCAGAGGCAGCTTTTCCGAAAAATAATAATCTGCCATTATGTGGTTTCCGGGAACTGTTAGTCCTCCAACAACAAGAATAAAACTTCCAATGAAGAAGTAGACGGGAATAATGCATTGTAAAGCTAATCTCTCGATTTTTCCGTATTGGGATATTTGTTTTTGAAGATCTTTGTTCAACAAATCCCCTAAAATCACAAAAGTTTAAAAAAAGGCTACAGTTTATTTATTAATATTAAGTAGTGCAAGCTACTTTATAATAATGTTGGGTACGTCCGTCTGTCTGTCCATGACACGATTATCTCTCGAACGGATGAACAGAAATCGCCCAAACTTCTCATGCGTGTTCTCTGAGTTCCTTCGTGTTCTCTAAGTCAAGTTCGTAATTGAAGTCAATCGGTTAACTTCTTTGTGGCCTTTGACCTTGCAGAATAACCGCTACATCAATAACTCACGAACCGATTAACAGAACTCGTCCTAACTTCACATACGCGATCTCGGGGTCCCAGCAACGGGCACGTTTGCAAATGGGTGAAACCGGTCAACTCCTATATGACCTTTGACCTTTTGCTTGCGCTACTTTATTACAGCTGTTTTGCAATGGTTTATTAATTAATAGTAATACCTGATTAGTCTTACTTACTTGCTACATTGCCATTTGCATTAAATCGGGATGCTGCTGGTACTTTCATTGTTGCCAGGTAATACTTTAAACATATTTTAAATCGTAAAACTGCGGTATTGTTTAAAAAGTCATTGACTGAGATGAAATATTAGCCTATGAAACGGCAGATCCAAGCACATGGCATGTTCCGTTATCGGTTACACAAAGAATATATTTAACGCAAGAAGGAAACAATCAAAAATTATTATCGACCTATCCGAAAAGAAAAATGGCAAATTTCATCGGAAGTATTTTTCAAGGACAAAACGAAATGAAGAAGTTCTTCCTAGCCGAGTTTTCTTTTACTCGGTTAGGACGAAAACCTGAAATAAAAATATGTCAAGCTTAATATATCAAAGGGTCTCTATAACTCTTTTCATTAATTTTTCATCAGGGCCCCCAAATGTACGATACGGGCCTGGGAAAAGGTCAAAGGTCATTATGGGTTTCACCGGTTCACCCCATCTTCGAAGATTACCTCACACATGTCCTCACTAGGACGTGTGCCAAATTTTATCAAAATATCTCAATCTTATCTCAAGTTATCGTGATGAAGGACAGACAGACTGACGAACAGCTTCACCGTTCCCATAAATTAGCTTCGTTATTTAATAAACGATGTACTACGAAAAATTAAATCTCTTTTAGTTTCCACCTTATATTTAATGAATAAATTAACTACTGATTTACTTTGAAGATACAAATGTATGCTATTTCTTGGAGGACACAAAATGAATAAAACAAATAACAGCAGCATGTCAATTTAATGTCAATGCCACTTGGTAGGTTAAATCGAACTAATACAAGTATTAATACTAATTGAAATGAAAACCTTGTGGAAATATGGTGATTACCTTGAATATTCTTTGCCGTCATGTGATTCAAAACACAAATGAGTTCTTCTTTTCTCAAATGAACGCTGATAAGAAATACCAGCACTATGTAATGATACAGTATCAACACTGTCGTGAATCCTTGCTGCAGCATGGTTGCGTTTTTACTTCGAATCGATGTTATTGCAATGAAAATTTCGTAGCACAACAAACAGAAGTGTAAAATGAAAAACGCCAGGTATATACGATGTTTTCTTTTGTTTTTTGAAATGTGAAATGTTTTGTCGTGTTTGTTCCAGATAATTGGAACAAAACCGTAAAATGCCATCATGTTTGTATACCAATAAAAGTATTCAATTGGGGTTTTGGATTTCCAATTTTGTATGGCATCAATGATATATTTTCGCATAATATACATCATTTTGATTGATTATGTTTTTGATTTGTTTCCCTTCGAAAGCTTTTTATAATAATTATTTAGCAAACAGTATCAGATTAATTCAGAAAATGAGCTACTGATTTGTTTTTATACAAATGATAATACGATCAGTCGGCCAGGAACTAGGATTACCATTTGTGGGAGGGATCACACGACCATTTTAAGCTTATAAGTGCATAGCAAAATCTAGATAATAATGAATAAAAAAACACATTAAAATCGCGAGTGGCGAGAAATTTTTCACTTTTGTATGATATTATGAATCCAAATTTGATTCCAATAATATTTAGTATAAGTTACAAATATTTGGGAGGTTCCTGTGAACCCCCTTCTAGATATTTTTTTAAGTCTGAGGTTATGTATTTTGTATATCACCAGCTCTCTGAAACTAGAGCTAGATTTCCAGGTTATTTAACCTTGTTTAAATAATGAGACAAGTTAAAAATAAATTATATTTTTGTGTAAATTGGAATATTTAAACATATTAAACGTAAGAATGCTACCACTTTCCAAGGCAAGTGTCTGCATAAAATGTTTTCTTGTTGACTACATTCCGGTGTTAAATTTCCGCATTGAGTTATTGTTTAGTAAAAGCCGGAAGTTTTCTTCTTATATATTAGTTGTCGACTAGAATTCAATGCATTTATTGCATTGAATGCATTGCATTGAATGCATTGTAGTTAATTTGTGTGTGACGGCGGCTAAAAGGGAGGTAAATACATTATATGATATTATGAATATCACAGAACGAAATCAACAAAGTCGTTGATATAATTGGAAATCGGTTACCTAAAAACTAAAGCACTGAAAACAAGAAAAGAGACTGTCAATGAGATAACCACCAAATTGCATGAAATTACATTCAAAGCATACTGCGGCGAATTACAAAATATAATTGAGAAATTTCTGGAGTAAGTAGAGGTATTATTTTTAATACTGTTATGCTTGTATATCAATAATCCTAAATTATATCTATTGGTAATTGAAATACTTACTGCAAACATTGAAAGCCAACGATTTAATGACCTTCCGACTATAACTCCACTGGAAATTTTATCAGTAGGTTAAAACCGTCAAACATGTAAAACAGCATTGGGTCTGATATCGGCTGATTCTTATTTCCAATTAAAAGTAATAAGGCAAAAAACTGCTATATTACAATATTGGTTTAAAAGCCGACGAGTTGGATTAGGAAAGGCGACAGAAATTCCATCACCTACCACTCTGAGATCATACTCTACTATGGTCACCGGCAAAACTTGCATGTCCAAGGCGACATGGCTAAAAAGGCTCATGTAAGGAACGGCGAGCTCTGAGTGATTGTCAGAGTACGAGTGATTCCCCGGCACTTGGAAATGAAAGACACGGTATAGTAGCTGTAAAGTACATGCAGTCGAAAAAACCAAAGTCTTACATAGCAAAAAATAAAAATCAGATACTTATTTGAAATGGTGTTGGGTCGATGTAAATACGTGATGGCAAACAGACAGATGATATGACAGCGATTATGCTTAACTTGGGTTTCGGTATGCAGAAAGCAACTGTTACTCATGGAACTCGGAGGCACAACATCAGAGTAGTCTTCAACCTTGATGATTAGCATGAAGGTACAAATCGAACGTACTAATATAATATGACCATTGACTGTGCTACCTCTGCTCAGGCTAAACCTCATGGGCCTTGAGATGGTAGTCTTTCATGTTCATCATAATAATGTCGAAAGACAGTGAAATACGCAGATTACTTCAAATGGATCTTCTTGGTCTGAGAGGTGGTTCCCGATTATCTATACCATGATAATTTGGGACCTGTAAACTAAAAACACACACAATATTGTTTTCGATTAGTGGTGCTTCGATATTATATAAATAAAATGTGTACATATAATAATTTGAGTAAGAAACGTTAATGTATCTATTTTTGTAAGCGTAATGGGTGTATTCCTGTTAGGGATTGCTGTTACATGCTTCCGCATAACCTCTTTAATTGTAAGTCCTATTTTCCTTTCTAATTCTGTAAGTTTTGCATAGCTTGGGGGACTGTAATATAGTACTATCATTTCATATCGTAACAAGTTTTAACATGAGCTCAATTCATCAGTCAACCTATAAACATTGCGATTAATATAATTTTACGCCAATTAATTTAAGTAAGTTGAAATATGAAACTTCATCTAATCACGTAATCTATTTATTCAGGTTCGTTATAAAAGGTTCAGCAGTGGTACATATTTCACGTGTTGAGTTCCTACACAATAACACAATAAATGATTTTTGTAGTTAATGTGGATCACTTCAATCCTCATAAATGCGTAAGATAATTTGTAATAATATTATCTTGTAAGGCACCTCATTACAGCTACTTAATTGGTTTTTGTTTTATGCGTTAAAGTAATATGTGACAATAATATATCAAAATTGTAAATATAATTTAGCATGCATATTTTGATTTAGTAATGCTAATACAAGTAATATCAGACCATAAATTTATTAAAGCTTTTTCATTAATGCCATATTTATTTGCAAACCGCTCAAACCGGCATAGTAATTATTATTCTCTTTTTTAAAGCTATTATTTTGATGGTGGGAAATTTTCGTATTTGATTATTCTATCTAATCTTTACATGGTTACATAATTTAATGGCGCTCGCGATATTTTTTGAAACAATAACTTTAATATTAATTTTCAAAACATTGATTCTATCATTATTGTACTCATTTGACGCTTATATTATAACAGTTTATATTGTGAACCTTACAGTGCATCAATAGTCAAAGTATTACGGTATTATTATTTCGAGTGTACTTATGCATTATGTAATATTTCCCAAAGACAAAAAAACATAAAGATATTTTGGCTTCAAACTTTAACTTTTAAGCTACAAGCATAAAAGTGTAACCAAAATGCTGAAAATAGCTTCATAGCAGTCGAAGACGTGTTTGTACTTCACCGATCGTAGAGTACCGTACCGAATTCCAAATGGTTGCACTCCTAGTACACGTCTTTGTAATACCTTTGATTTGGACAATGTTGATTTTATGTTCATCAAAGCTTGAGTTGAATTCGCATAGTTCACAGCTGCCCCCATTAGATTTAACGTTACTGTTACGGTGGCCCCAATAAACAGCGAAAGGTACACAATAAAATATAAGTAAAATGACTCATCAGTTGATTTAGCTCGAATGCATCCGTATAATCCCCCGATTAGAATCAATGCGCCGATACAGATCATTGATGGGAGCAAGAAGCCCGTAATGCTGTCATTGAACATTTTGTTCAAAATTTGCTGACGTCTGTAAATTCTGATCTTGATATCGGTGTCCAAACCATGGTTTCTGAATTTTTGAAATGATAACAATAATTAAGAGAAAACGTTTACGTTGACGTTTTTCCATTTAAAATAAAATGTCATTCATGTTTCTTGCATGGGATATTTTTAAGCCTTCGTGCAAGTAAACTAAATAAGCGAATTAAATCATTTTATTCTGTTATAGTTGAACTTACTCGTTTTTGATGATCGAAAGAGCGGACGATGCTCGACAAATATAGAAAATAATAAAATTAATCAAGAGTCCTGCGACTGACATTCCAGATGAAGAAGAAGGTAGAAGCTGTGCTGTTCTTAATATAATATTAAACACCAGGGGCAGTTTTTCCGAAAATAAATAATCTGCCACTAAATGATCCCCATGGACTGTTATTCCACCAATAACAATAATGAAATTCCCAATGAAGAAGTAGAAAGGAATGATGCATTGGAATGCAATTCGCTCGATTTTACCGAAATGAGAATTTTTCATTTTTAAGTCGTCGTCCAACAAATCCCCTAAAATCGTTGAAATGATTAAACCATTGCAAAAAAGCTGTAATAAAGCAGCGTAAGGTAAATATATAATCTAGTGTCGAAAATCAGTTGTTTACTGATGTCTACTTAAATTTTCAACTTCTGTTGTCAATTTTTTAAAATTATTTTTGTTAATTGTTTTGGGAAATTTTTAATTTTTTTATGTTCATCACAGTTATATAAGAATACCTGCACTAGTCCTACTTATCCTCCCACAGTTTCACACGCATTTAACCGACATGCTGCTCCTATTTGTTCCTCATTCGATTCATTCTGCTATGAAAGTAAATTCTATACAATTTTAGCATTGGTCATGAAAACCAACGCTAAAATTCTATAGACTTTTTAAGCTTTGTCTTACCTCGATATCACGCCCACACTCTTGGGTGCACTAATTATTGCCTCCACCAAAAATATTTAGATGTTTTACATTCCGTTGTATCATTATGTGGCTCAGGTTTCCATTTTATGCAGAACTAACATTATGTAAAGGTGGAACTTGCAGGACCTTTAGATTTTTGTGAACCCATCTAATGAAATTCCTGCGCCACTACAGCGCTGCTAGTGGTTTTCTCACATGTAGCCATTTTTCTGCGCCTTCTTCTGGGTTGTTTGTAAATCTTCCACGGTACCCACAGATTCAGTTGCTGTATTTTTTTGTTCAAAATCTTATTGATAAAGTAACTTCATAATAAATAGCCATCTGATGGAATGCAATATGTTGACACATTGTAAACTACGATGTATTTTTCTGCATTTTAAACGTCATTTTTAAACTCAAATGACAGGTGGAACTTTTTAACTTACATCTTTTATTTAGTGAATAACCCAACTTTCGATTTACCCTTGCAATTCCAACATTGTACTATTTGTTTAAGAATTTAAATGAAACGAACAAAAACTGAAACATGTAGATATAATGCATATGCGTGTGTTGGAGGTTGCGTAAGACTAATAAACGCATTCTTACTGATGAACACTTTTTAAAAATCGTGTGATTACCTTGAATATTTTTTGTGATCATGTGATTCAGGACACAAATTAATTCTGGTTTTCTCAAGTGAAAGCTGGTGAGGACTACGAGAACGATGTAATGATACAGTATCAATATAGCCGTGAATCCACGCTGCAGCATCGTTGTGTGTTTATTGCGAATCGACGTTGTCGCAATAAAAATTTCGTAGCATAACAAACAGAAGTGCCAAATGCAAAACGCCATGTATATACGATGTTTCCTTTTGTTTTTCGAAATCTGAAACGAGTTGATTTTTTTGTCCCAGATGATGGGAACAAAACCGTAAGATGCCATCATGTTTATATACCAATAAAAGTAGTCAATCGAATCTTGGAATTTCCACTTCTCTATAGCCTCAGTAATGCATTTTCGCACGGCCGATTTCATTTTAATTGGATATGTATTTTATAGCTGCTTTTGAAATCCAATTTTAAAAATAGTTTGTTTCGGTAAACGTTATCCAGCAAAAATAAAAATTGAGGAAATATTATGGTTTTATGCCAACGTGGAAATGGGCAGTCTGACGTGTTGAGATTTTCCTCTTTCCTTGTTTAGTACCATAGCTCTCTGAAACTTAGGTAACATTTTTGGATTACTTTACATTTGTTTAAAAAATATTCATATAAATTATGGACCTACCTTAGCAGAAGTTTCAAGATATACTTACAAGGTTGAACAAGAAAAATGATACCAATTTCTACGGCAAATGTATTTGGAATTGAAACGTGGTCTTTTTACTTCATTTTAGAGTTAATGCAATGCGATATTAATTGTGGAGTGAAGGCAGGAAGCTTCATTTTTAAATACTGGTTGCCTACTGGCATCCAATAAATATTGCCATATTTATTGTGTTTGAAACAAAGGCTGATAGGGAAGTAAGCAAATTAAATGCGCACAAAGGGAAGTAAACCAGATAATTACTGTAGTTACTATAATTGGATTTAGGTGATCTACCAATTAAATAATTACAAGTAAGGAAAGAGACTGACAATGAAATTAATACTAAATTTCATGCTTTACCTATACTGAATGCTGTTTCGGATCATAAATACTAAGTACATAATTGAAAAATTGCTAAAGAAGTAGAGGTAATAATTTTAATAATACTATGTATAGTCATACTATCATTTCTTATATTATACTTAATAGGTATTGTAGTAATATTGTAATATTGTATTATTTTTAATTATCAACGTGTCTGAAGTCTACCTCCATCAGCGATTTTCGCTGCCGGTTTAGACCGTCGTACATGCACAAGGGCTAATCCAGCTACAGCGAAGATAATATAAATCGTAGAATCGATTTTCTACATTTACAATTAAAAACATTACGGCCAAAAATAACCCATATTAAGATCTCAATTTCGATAAGTGCCCCTTTGATATGATATGTCTGCACATACAATAATATATGATAAAAGTTAATAGATTTTTTGTTAGCGTAATTATAGGGTGTATTCCAGTTCCTCTTTCGGATTGCTAATGCATGCTTCCGCATAACCTGCTTAATTTCTTTACAAGTTTTAATTAATTAGGTTGTGGTCAGTAATGAACGTTAAATGAACGTTACTGCTTTTGTATCAAACAGTTATTCCCATAACCTACAAAACTAATGACTAATAAGTTTATTTACTATAATTTTTACCCATAATTGATTTGTTTTGGCCATTTAGAAATCAACAATATAGATCACATTTAAAATTCGCTTTATTATCTAGAATCACAAAAATTTATAGCTTTTCATTCTTCTATAATTTAAAATTGAGACGATCGATATTATATTCGCACACTTGTATAATATATTATTAATTAGTAATACATAAAATAGTTAACAGAACAATTTATAAATCAGAATAAAATCCATTTTAATCAACGAAACTAATAACAAAGTAAAATATTCCAACGGGACTGCATTGAACCATTGACGATCCATTTACTCGGCTGCTTTTGCTAAATTTTCATGGCATTTGCAGGTACGAACATCGCAGGCTTTCAACTGTTTGGCACATTGAACATGGCAAGTAGCCCTCCGAAATCCGTCACACCCAGCATCAACCTAAATATGCAAAAATGACAAATAATTAAAAGAGCATTTACATGAACAACCCGCTCTCTTACCAACTAAATATTAACGAAATAATCTAGTTACGTATAAAATTGAATTAATTCCCACGGATATATAAAACGAACAAAATTTCAAAATTATTACTATTTACCCCAACATTGTTGACAGTAGCGCATGCGATGAAAGTCAGTACCAGAAGGGTAAGTACGATGTGGGTCTTCATTTTTGTTTTTTAGGATTCTTTTGCACTGGAAATGGAATAACTTTGGTATATTGCTGTTGCAAGTTGATTATGATACAGAGAGTTGTCAGTCTTCCTTTTATATACCTCGTGTGGGAGGTATATATGTATCTCAATTCCCATTTTTTCAATATTGAACAATATTAACTACCTTTGATGATTTTATTTGATACTTCTAAATTATTCGCTAACTCCTCCTTACACATACACAAACCATTTCAGCAGTAAATGGCTCGGTTACATTTTTTTGTTTATGTTTAACTTATGAATTCGCAAAAAAATGAAATTATTCAGAATATTTCGTATGAATTTGAGGAATTCAATCATGCAGTGAGAATAAACGTACACAATCGTGTCATGAGGATTATCTAACGGCAAATGTTTTTTAAAG
Organism: Pogonognathellus flavescens; assembly: GCA_019776165.1. Lineage (NCBI taxonomy): Eukaryota > Metazoa > Arthropoda > Collembola > Entomobryomorpha > Tomoceridae > Pogonognathellus > Pogonognathellus flavescens. The sequence goes on from JABASD010003215.1 coordinate 11,333, forward strand.
TAAGGTAAGCTAATGAGTAATTGTTGATTTGGAAGAGAAATGAAAAATCATATTTTTACTCTGTCTTACTTAGCAAAATACAGTTTAATTGGTTTATAATTGTGGTATTTATTTTTGCAGATAACCGTTTCATAATTATAAAATGTATTTATTGACTTTTAATTGTGATATTTATTTTTCCAGATAAACGTGTCATATCATAACATATATTTATTGATATTTATCAGTTTTGATTTCGCTATAAAATGGTATGTGTAATTACAAATATTATACACTTTTTTAATGTTGATAATCTGTCATTTGAGATTAGTGTTTATAATTATTAAAGTAAATGTTAATAAATTGGTCGTTCTACTACATTCTGCGTTTGTTGTTGACAACAAATAGTAAGCTACCACACTAACCATTGCAAAACCACAATTCCGAACCGTTAATATTGAACCTAGTGGACAAAATTATGTCGCATTTTGAGTTATCCAAGTGCTCCATTCGCCAATGACCGAATTTTTATTAGTTTCAGATTTAACATCAAATTGTGGTTTCGACGAATTTAATAGCTACAACGAGTTTTACAAAGGATTGATAGAGATGTCTTTCATTTTATTTTTTTCCACATCAACAATTCATTTTTGCTTTCCATTTGGACCAATTTTAGTGGCATGAACTTAAAAAACGAAACGTATACGTTGAGAGCCATGCCTATTTTTAATATTATCTTGTTTGTGACTACTTTACCGATCATTATTGTTGTAATAATTGTTTTCGGAGCCTGCTGGCCAATCGCTAAATAAATATCAAAATCAAATTCCAATAATTGGTTTTAGTTCGTTTTAAAACATATTATGCCAGATTTTTGTTAACCTTATAACACTGTTATATATATTACTTGTACAAAATTAGGATTATTAGCGACAAACAGTAAATCACTCAACATAAAATTTTACATTGGTGTCAAATGATTCATAATTGAATAGAATTAATATTTTGTGAAGTTTCAAAATTATGTACCTATGTAAAAATTATACGAAGCATATAAATGCGCGATAAAAGTTGTTCATTTCTAAAAGAAATGTTACAAATACATACTTTGCTGGTTTATAAATAATGCATTAATGACAACTTTATATTCAAATAATAACAAAATATTAAATATATTGATATCGCTAATCAAAATATGCATCACAATTTGTTTTTAGTTTTTACGTAGTAGTATATATTCCACTCCGCTTTTAACATTACGTACTTGGTTACATCAGCAATCGTTATCACATACAACATACAAGATAATTTTAATTCATTGGTTATGAACGTACGTATTTGTCTGTCGTAGGTCTCTGCTCAGCTTCTGCAGTTTCTTCCATGCCATACACATTAAATAATATTACAGTGTATTTACTGAGTATACAGATTATATAATTCAGATAACAGTCGCAAATTGCCTCCTAGAAAAAGTATTGTTGCTACATATCATTCATTATACTTTCATTGTACGTTCATTATTACTTTCATTATAGTAGCTTTAATTATACCACTACTTTTTATCAAACAAAAAAACAACAATTTGCATGTTGCCAAACAAAGATTTATGAGTGTAAAGTTATTGAATAACAAATTGTATTAAAATCTGTCATTTCTGTTTATAAATTCTACAAAACTGTTCAAATATATTTTCATACCTCCAATTATTAATCTAAAATTGTTCTCATAAAGCAATTGAATACGAAAGCGTCACATCGTATTGATTTTGCATTGATGCATGGCCAGTGAATATACATTGTAATGTTTCAATGGTGATTCATTCATTTTGGAACCTTTTTTTAAACGTTAGCCGTTGCTGCATTCATGTAAGTGAAAAACAATAAATAATGTTGCATAAGTAACCTTATCTTACATATTTACTAACGAAGGTTATTAAAATGTTTCACAGATTACTGATGCACTTATATACGTTTAGCTGTGGCCTAATAAGACTGGCTTGGTTTAAAACATTGCCAATTTTGTGCTGGCATATAAATATATCGGCAAATGCATAGCTACTAGGTTATAATGGAATCATAAAAACACACGAACAAACTACCTTGAGAATTGTAGACATTGAAGTGGATAGACCTTGACTTTGAGCAGGATCATGTATGTTTGGTTGATTGACGAGTGACACCGAATCGCATTAGGTCTCAATTATAGTATACTGCTTTACCAATGAATGTATACATGTCTGAATCTGGAAAAAATCATTATTGATAAGAAGTTATGTAATATTTACTACAGGTTATGGAACAGAGCTTGCTCACTAAATACAGCTCTCTGAAGATAAAGAGTTGCTAAAATTTATTCTCCGCATAATAGTGTTAATTCCACTGCAAGATGATATCAATTATTATAATATTTGTTGTTTTCATTTTTGTGGTTTCTAAGCTTAAAAATGCTTCGAAATATTCTCAATTTCCATCAGGTAATTTTTCAAATAATAAATATCCGTTCATTTGTTAAAAATATTTTATGCGTGAAAATTCTACAAAATATATGTACGGCGTTTAGACAATGTGTTTTTAATTATTTTGTGCCAGGTCCAATTAGTCTGCCCATTTTTGGCAGCATGTTGTCTTTAGGTACGAAGCCTCATGAAAAATTGATGCAGCTGAAATCTAAGTATGGGAATGTGATAGCAATTGACTTTGGAATTAATCGGTAAGTAAAAAAGCAATAAAAGTTATCCACATTATATTAATATTGTTTCTTCATTTTATATAGGATGTCAATTTGATAAGTATTAGCAAAATAATTGCATGAAAAATATTATAGTGGGATTGTATTGAATGACTTTAACACAATCAAGGAAGCATTCAGTCACAAAGCATTTCAAATACGACCGGATATGGAAGCAAGTGATATTATCAGAGGAAAAAACTTGTGTGGTAAGAAAATAAAACAATAACCAAACAACACATTATATCAATTGAAATGACACGTTTCTATTGGTAAATTTGTTCTTTGTTATATAATAAATTTTGTAGTATTAGCAGTAATATCATAAAATAATCTGATTCTGTAGAGTTTTTATTTTATTTTAAGACAGCCAGCCGAATTATAGAAGCAATATTATAATGTTACAAATATAATGCTTCTTACTTACAATTAGTGACACATATTATTATATATAGAGAGAGATAAATATTATTAAGCTAAAACTGTTCTTTTCAATTAACCGACAGGCATTGTATTAAGTTCGGGAAAGACCAATGAAGAGCAGCGAGCCTTTGTATTGAAAGTCCTGAAAAACTTTGGCATGGGGAAAAAGTCGATTGAAAATTTAGTTGTTGAAGAAATGGAAAAGCTTTTAGAGACATTCGACAAACAATTGGGAACTCCCATTGTAAACAAAGAGTTGTTTGAAGTGACAGCTGTTAGTGCCTTATGGAGTATCATGACTGGAGAACATGGCAAAACCGAAGATTACGAATTTAATGATATGTTACATCAAGTGCGATTGTAAGTGTGATATTTTATAAATACATTATTACTGTTACACTATTCAGCAATGACGTAGTAGGAAAAGGTGAGTATGGAAAGGGGGAGGGGCCATGTTCGTCTCTTCAAAATTTCCACAAAATGACAAAAATGTGAAACTTTTGTTCATTTTGTTAATCGTGTGAATTTTATTTCTATCTGGTTGATTTTACCTTAAATGTTGCATGAATTTCTGCTCTGCATTTGAAACGTGCACCTCCTGATCGAAAATACTGTTTACGCCCTTCTTATTCAGCATTATAATTTGTATGTACAGTATTTGTAAATACAATGCGTATGTAGAACATTAAATGCGTAGAGTGTTTGAACAACAGATTAACTAATATTTCTTTTTCATATAGGCAAGGACTAAATTTCAATATAATTACTCTATTTTTTCCAACGTTGTGCAAATTGTTCCCAAAAAAATCTGGATGGCATGACTTAACGACTGCTGGCGTTGCAATTTATAACTACGTTGGAAAAACAATTCAAGATCACAAAAAGATTTTTAAGCCGAACGAACAGCCTAAAGATTTGATCGACGCATATTTGCAGAAAATGGAAGATACCACAGATGAAAAATCAACCTTCTTTGGAAAGGCCGGAGGTGAAACTCATATATTTTTAATTTTTATTTAGTGACAATTTTTGCATTACAAATGTGGGCTTATCGAAGGAATAGTTGAACATGTTACAATTTTACCGTCAAAAATTACATCAAATTAGGGAACGTGGGGATGCAAATAAGTTAAACTGGAGCCAGCTTTTGGTTTCCATCTTTATCGAAATGATTTTTTCAATATTATTTATGTCTTGGAACAAAAACTGAATGTAAAATGTTGGCAATCAAGTCTACATTGCTGTTCCTACACTTTTAAAACTGATCAACCGATCAACATCCAGTGTAATTAAACCACGAAGTTTCGTAATATTAATAAAAAAGGAAATTCTTTAGCCTTACTGTGAAAACTAACGTATAGTTTCATATGACTTTGAAATTTACATCTGAATATCTCACATTACATAATGTAAAATTGCATTTTTAATTTTTCAACTTGCTATTTCAGATGAAAACTTGCGAGGCGTGTTGGCTGACTTTCTTGTAGCAGGAACTGATACAATTAATGCTTGTCTTACCTGGTATTTAACTGTTGCATTATACTACCCTGAAATACAAGAAAAAATCCAAAAAGAAATTGATCGAGTAATGGGCAGAGTCAGAGTGCCTTGTCTAGCCGACCGTCTAGAGTAAGTTGTACATAACACTATAATAATCTAAAATTGTAATTTAATGTTAAATACTGTATAAATCTGTTACGTGTGAAAAAAACCTTTGTGGGATGATTGATGATATTTCTACTTGTAGAATATAAATAGGATTATATTTTTATTACAGATTACCCTACATCGAGGCTGTTATTTTTGAAATTCTTCGATATTCGGCTCTATTGCCACTCGGCCTTCCACATGCTACTTCCGAAGATGTAAAGCTAGAAGAATATGTCATCCCCAAAGGAACTGTAGTTATTCCAAATAGTTATGCCGCTCTTCATGACCCAAAACGGTGGGAAGAGCCGGAGACATTTAAGCCTGAACGATTTCTGAATGAAGATGGAACTGGAATTGAAAGAAATCTTGCTCGAGACGTTGACTTGGTTTTTGGGCACGGAAAACGAATTTGTCCCGGTGCAGCTTTGGCAAAGGACGAATTGTTTTTGTTTATTTGTGGATTGAGTCAACGCTATACATTTCAACGAGACCCTCAATGTAAATATGGAGAGACAATCGAAACTGAATTGGGAGTATCTTTGATACCTTTTCCGTATTCGTTAATCATCAACAAACGATGAAATAGAATTAACACTTAAAATATTGAATGTTATCTTTATAACTGCAAATTTAATTATCTGATTGTTGGTACTAATACTGAATTCTTAAATGAAAAACAACTACACATCAAAAGATAAAATAAATTATGAGAAAGACATTAATAGAGTTAGTTTTATTATTATTAAACGTTACAACCTTTGTTCCTTAATTATAACCTCTTAATTTTACAGCAGAGTAGATGTATAGGATGCAGATTCCTAATGTGTATGGGTTAAATTTAATATTTTTTAATGTGTGTACAGTATGGAGTATTCAGTACGAAGTAGTGTGGAAGTTATACTTTGATTTTATTTTTTATTTTTGTTAATCGATTTCATGAATTTTGATAAATTCTTTCAACTGCAACGAGAAGTTGATCAATCGATCAATCGGGTACCCAATACAAGGGCGTAGCTGGGGGGGGGGGGGGGGGGGGTTGCACACACAGAGTGCCCGTTCACCCCCCGGAATATGTGAACTAACGTTCGAGTTTTTTTGGAATTTTTGAAATAACAAGCCAAAAGTATAGAATTTTACTCGAAAATAGAAAAAGTAATAAAAAATTTCGCGCTGTGCGCGAATTAAATTTGTTTCTGGTTCATTTCAGCCTAATTTTTGCTCCAAATTCAACTTTCAATCCTGGCGACGCACCTGACCAAATATTATATAATTATTGATCCGAAATGTAACGCGTATGTTCATTGAAATACATATGGACATTCTAGAAGTAGGAGTAGTAGCCGACAAAAACTCTTCAACCACTTGCAAACAGCCAAGGTGATGCTGAATGTGCGGAAAGTATTGTAACAGTGTTCTGTTAATACTGTCTTAAAAAATATATGGGAAATAGTAAAAAAATAGAAATTTGCCCGTTTGTATAATCAGGGTTCGATTTCCGGCACAGGGACACATTAATATGATTCTATCCCCACTCATAGCGGCCGATTCACAGCTGCCACAATATATAGCAGGTTTTTGTAATGCATGGCAAGACAACTCGTTGCAAAATAAATTCACTGCAAAAAAACTCATAGCATACAATTTCATAGCGCATACATTTTGACTCATACCAATTTATTTATTTAAAGTTGGTGATAAAAATTAATTCAGTCAAAATATTTTTTATCTATTAATATTATTTCTACAATTAATAGTTTTATTCTTGTTGATGTTATTTATTTACTGTGTCTGAAAGGCAATCTCAATCGAGACGGTATTTAAAAACATTCCTTCCATGTAGATAAAGAATGCTATGAATTTTTACCCTGGTATGAATTTAAATTGTTATGAGTTGTCTGCTATGAATCATGATGCTGTGAATCGGCAGCTATGAGTACGCGGGCAACCCATTAATATACATACAATTTGCGTAGAATTTTATTTTATTATCTATTTAACCATTCGAATATTTCCTGATCCGCTACCCTTTTTTGAAATTTCAGTCAACTCGTAATACGATGGCAGACGTGAAGCACTTTATAAACTTCAAATAATATTGTTAGCTTACCTTACATTTCAGAATTCAAACTAAACTTGAGAAAACTTAAAGTTGACAATTTGCTAGTAGGATTCAAGTTACCAATAAAACATTTTAGGCAATAGAACAATAGTCAGAATATTATTTTACGACAATACATCAAATAATTAAAATTTTAACCCGAATATATTGATGGGCTTGTTAGGAATATTATATTTTTCATTATTTTACATGTGATGATGATATTAGTAACATGAATATTGAAGTTAAATCGATGTACTGTACTCTTCTGTGTCACTTTTAAATGTGATTTTGAGGACATTTGCAGTTTGTGCACAAGTCCTACATCATCCTACAACCTTCAATTGAAACTGTTGACATTTAAAAAATCAATTCCATATTTGAGTTATCATAAAACTTAAGATTATATGCAATAACAAGTATAATACATACGAAACACGCTTATTTTAAATACAAATTACAATACACAAACAAAAGCTTTATTCACTTAGAAAATTTCACCCCAGTAAGTGTAACCTTTACCTTATCACTTTAATTCCATCATAAACCAAATTCGAAGTCATGATTTCATCAATCCTAAGAAAAGGAAATAAGAAACGCAAAGAGGAATGTGGAAGCACAATTCCTTCGACAACAAATTTAATTTTTGTTACCTCAAAAAATTCTGTTTCATATACGGATAATGATTGTCTGTATGAAAAATTAAGGGGCTACTTGCGTTTGGGACAGTTTTTAGGAATTATTCCTCTACGAGGACTGTTCACTACAGGAAACCGTTTTGAGCATCTTAATTTCAGGTTACAGAATGATTAGTATAAATGACTTTTTATTTTTAACGCCTAATTTAAATGTATACACGTTTTATTTGATGATATTCTACCATTAATTTTGAAATTCAGTAAGTAGCAACTAGTTCGTCTCTAAACATTTTGTCAATAGTGAATAGTACACTTCAGGTAAACTTAGCAAGGAAAGGAACTATTAAAATTTTGTTAAAATTTCCATAAACATTTACTTGTTGTTTATCAGAACGCCATGCACAGTATTTTTTATCAGTTATGTTTTTAATCAGTAATCGAACCCATAATATTGCTGCTACGAAAGTTTGATATCAACCAAACATTTGTTTCGTTCTTGATTTGTTTTATTGTTTTCCCTTTTAAAAAGAGCCAAGTATTTCATGCAGTTGTAATTTTTAATATGTAGCTATGGAAGAACGAAATTTTGAATTAACGCGAGAAACTGCAGAAAAATTTAAATTTAAAAATAAAGTTAATCACGGGTAAAAGTTAATTATTGACTATTTAATTTATACCCTAATTGAATTAGTGTTTTTTCTTCACATTTATTGAAATGTTAAATTATCCGTAAAATTTCTATCTTTATATATTGATATTTCGGACATTTAAATCAACATTTTAAATTTAATTCTTTATTTAGATTCGTCAGTATACCTTCACTGTTCTGCTTCATTATTTCCTTGGCGATGTTTTCACATGTGATATTTGGTATTATCGAAATGATGCAAGAATCAAAAAGAGATCCCGTTGATATCGCAAATGCAGCGGCTTATCCAGTCTACTATTTTTACGCATTTTTCATGTAATTTCTAAACCATTTTGCTACATTTGGTTTTTTATAGTTTGACCATTTCCCTAAAACATTAATTTTTGATTCACAGCTACGTGTACTCTCTTCGTTCTTCATCGGAACTTATTAGTCTGATGGCAAAATGGAGGACAGTCAAATTACATTTCTTTAAGGAGGATGCAAAAGCTGGGAGAGATATATTTGTCCTAACAACAACCATTTTTGTTGCAGCAACAATTGACTACGTCGCTTCGGTAAAGAATATGCTGAAGTTTCATAAAGGTATCAAACACCAACTTGCATTTAAATTTAATCTTAATAATACTGACACGCTTATAAATTTTGATTGCAAATCGGACTTTATTTCTATCATATAATTATATTGCAGATTTGGATACACCGTTTCTTCAATTTTATTACGAATACAGATATAAAACTTCAGCTAGATTTTTTCCATACAATCCATTTGTAGCAGGCGTGCTCTTTCTGGCTAAAATGCTGATGTGGTACTGCTTCACTTACCCTGACATCTTCGTCGCCATAATCGCGAGAATGTTCTTTTTTAAATTCAAAGTGCTTACCACGCTTGCTGAATGCGAAGTTTTAGCCCTAAAACAAAATGCGAAAGAAGCATATGAAGGTTAAGTCAAACATATTTTATGTTTTAATAATGCATTTAATAAGTAATCCAACATTTTCGGTACTTTTCATCGAATATTGTAGCTAAGGCTGGCAGCATGATAAATCTTCTAAAACAATGTAAAAGTAGAATACATACATTTAATGTGTTCAAATTTAATTTTTCCATAGCCTCCACGTTTTGGCCAACTCTTACGAGAGATCATGAAGCATTATGTCAACTGTTAAAATCCTTCACTGCATACCTCTCGCCGATAGTTTTCGCAGTGTATTTCAAAAATATGTTCAATATGAGTCTAGAAGTACGTCTGTTTAAATTCTTTCAATCGCTTTACCTTATGCACGTACATTTGAATGTCTGCCTACTCTTATCCACCAGTGTAATGAGTCTTTCATAAAAGACATCGCTCAAAAAATAGATTTTCGAGACACCCTCTAAATCGTCCCATTTGGCAATTTCGTGCAAACCTTTAGTACACATTTATAATCGTCTTTGGATATACCCCGCTCCCCACTACCTGATCGAGGTCTGCTATGTATGACCCTAACTTGCACAATTTGCAAATGAACCTGCTTTACATCTCTTACTAATTATTAAATAGTAAATTATTAAGTATCGTGAGATACTTGTATAAGAATGGGTTTTACGTCTGTCTGTCTATCTGTCCGTCTGTCCGGCAGTCTGTTCGCACGATAACTCAAGAACGGTTTGAGATATTGGACTCAAACTTGGTACACGTTTTGTAGTAGTCCATTGGAAGACTAAGTTCGAAGATGGGGTCAATCGATCAACTCCTTCGTGACCTTTGACCTTTTAGACTAACTACAGTGTCAATACTGCCTGCACATCACACCGCGTTTTAAATGCTGCTATGTCAATTATA
>JABASD010003216.1:0-21318 GCA_019776165.1 Pogonognathellus flavescens
ACACTTCTTTTGAAGATCTGCGTTCAAGTCAAGTACCCACATACTTGTATTGTATTATACAACACGGTAAACATTTTTTACAAATAATTGGCAGAACTTTGAACGCAACGTGAAATAAAAGTGTCACTTGAATTGTAAGTGCTGTGCTCACATGTCCTGAAGTGTTTAGTCACAATATTGGACAAATCTCTAATCAAAACAAATATTGCACATAATGAATGCATATACTTGTACATAAATTATGTTCAGTAGCAATTCTCATTACAGTAACAATGGCACTATAAACCCGTGCACAATATCGAACGGCTATTGACGTGAAAAGTCTGAAAAGCCTTTTGATAAGCACGAGATTAATGCAAATAGAGATATCGGTAATAAATGCTGAAGAAACCGAATGTACCATGGGATGAACGTGACTAATGACTTAACATGTATCATCAGAGTGTTATAACACAGTAATACCGCATTTACAGATTGTATCAACTCATATAAATAGGAACGCGAAATTTATGTTAAACCATTCCGTCCTATATCGGTTGACCAAACGAGCAAAGCATCTTTTACAAAGATTTGTATATACGAAATCATAAAAGCGAGACAAAAATTAATTTTTTTGACAATTAAAGTTTTAAAACAATTTCGCAAAATATTTAACTTTTTAACAATGGCAGTATCTGCATCACTTCGTTTGTTTGCTAACAAAGCTCTTCTAATATTTGTATGTACCTTGACTATCCAAGTGTTGCATGTAAACTCCCGAGTTGCTGAAAAGTCAACGGGTCAATGTGGAGGTAATAATTTATTTCATGAAAGATTTTGTAAGAAATATTACCTGTATTGTCCTTTGTATTAGGGGGTACAGAGTAGTTCCTCCCTTGTCATTTATATTCATTATGCTATTGTAGGTAATTAATGTCACAATACTGATACATTTATAGTATCTGTTATTTATTTCGTGTTTAATTTTGTCAACAGATTGGTGTTACGAAGAGGAAATGCTACAAGGCAACGGGATTCAATGTGGTAAGTCTTCTTTGCAAACTTTAGACAATCATAACCCACACAAATATCTATAGAATCATGGCAAACTATGCAGAGAGCAGGAATCATAAACTGGGGCATCCTATTGCAGGGAACATGGAAAGTTTTATGAAAAATAGCTTTCATGTAATTATTTTACCTGGGTAAACTAGGCATGCATATAATAATAAGCAGAAACACCGAAACACGATGGTATTAAATTACTTCCAAAGAGTTGCCATAATTATGTACATTAAGGTTGTCTTTGTTTTACTAAATGTAATCATACGAAAATTAAAACCATGAAAGTGCCATCCTTTGTTGTTGACTCGTTAAGTAATTGAATTTGTTTGTATGTACGCGTTTTATACATTTGGCTAGGTACTGCGAACAACGCGTACATTTCATTTCCGGTCAGTGGTCAGAGAACAATTAAATACAATAATGACTTCATTCATACATTCATTAGGAAAATAATTCGCCTGCTTAAAATTTGCAACGCTATAATATACTTCGTATCAAAACTTTTAGAGCTAACAACAAATTCAGGTAAACGTTAGCTGTGCATACAAGAATCTATTGTGTTGTGAATAAGGATATCCCTTAGCTAGCTAGCACAAATGTACTTTGATAAAATGTAAAGAGTTGATCGAGAGGTTGATTACTTTAATTGGCAATTAAATTGTGACCATTAAAATCCACTGCGAACTGGAAATTATGAATGAGTGAAAATTATTTGTTTGATAACGAAAATGCAAAACTTATCTGTATTTGTTTGTATAGAGGTCTTTATGGTACAAAGCATTTCTACGCTCAGTTATCAATTTCTGTCTCAAGTTGTAATTGTTAGCAATCAAATCGATAAAATGGTATCTTTCCATAATAGTGGTATTGCAATGCTACTTCAGTGTTGCATAATGGTGTTTGGCTGTATGAGAGTAGTGAGATTAACAGAATATGACACTTATTTGGATGTCAATAAAACCAATAGCACAAAGAGATGGTCGATAGTGTTGTTGTGTAGTATGAAAAATCATGGAATTACATAAAATTATATCATATCTACTTGTCATACAAATGTGCAATTGAACTTGTAGACTTTTGTGCACCTAACAATTTTTATTGTCTATATAGATACTCCCAATTGGTGGATTGACCACGACTGCACTTCAGGGAATCGACAATCTCCAATTGATATTCCGGGTGACATCCCGTTATCAAAAGAAAAATCAGATATCGGGTTGAGTCCGATGTACTTCTCTTCTTCTGTGTTTGAAGTTGCCAATAATGGACACTCTGGTACATTATTATTTCCAAATATTTCTAAACTAACATTATCTATAAATTAATTGTATAGAACGAGGATGAGTGTAGTATGAGTAATGAATGCATGATTTTCTTTAATTCCTATAGCTTCCATTTCGCCCCAAAAGATTAAGGAGTTCGTAATGACCGGAAGTAGATTAGAAGGCTCATACGTTCTAGCAGGAATACATTTTCACTGGGGTGGAAATAATTCTGTTGGCTCTGAACATAAATTGGCTGGTCAAAGGTAACGGACACTATGATTTATATTTATTCGAATTCAATGTCAATTTTTCCAAACTCGATTGAAACGAAGAAATATTTTTTAACAGTTTTAGCATGGAAGGACACATCGTACATCACAAAACAAAATATGCAAGCTTAGATGATGCTTTGAGTAGCAATGACACATCTGCTGTAGCCGTTCTTGGAGTTTTCTTTCAAGTAGTTCCGGATCACGAGGAACAAGATAATGCTGCTCTCAAAGGAATATATAATGCACTGTCTTTAGTACAAGAAGCAGACCAGAAATCTTCTCAAGGAATGGATCTAACAATTAGAGACCTGTTGCCACCTTCCAATTCTGAAGCATTTAATTATGACGGTTCTTTAACAACACCATGTTGCGATCAAAGAGTCTTCTGGACCGTTTTCAAAACACCTTTGACAGTTTCAGTCAGTCAAGTAAGTTTGAAAATCACATCTACATGCAAATATTAAATTTTTACGCAGATTCTCTCCATCACTCACGACATGAGTTACAGTATGCAGTAGCAGTTTCAAAATGAATTTACTGTTCATACTGTTTACTGGAGAAAAACGAAGATAATTCATGTTTTAAAGAGTTTTTTGTATTTTACAGATGGAGGCATTCAGAAGTTTAAAATATCACAATGGACACAGTTTGGTGAACAATTACAGAGGACCTCAGCCTCTCAACGATAGAATTATTAGTCATAGTGTTTTTAGCATAAATATCGATTCAGGCAATCAAGGGTCATCTGCATACGGTATTGCCAAAATTGCTTACGCTTCAATCGGAATTGCTGTTCTTGCTTTGTTGCTTTAAAACCCGCAGTCTTTTGTTTAATGTTTATTGTGTTTATTTATGTCCGTAATTTATGTTTTCTTACAAAAAGTAAAAAAATTGGTTGCATTGATAAAAGTATCAATCTAATTGCCTCGATCACCTTTTATCTGTTGAACAATTCATTATGAGTTTTTGTGAAAAACAATTTGCGATTACGCCTAAAAAGAACTTCGCGAAAATCGCAAATTGTTTTTCCATAAACTTATAATTTATTTCAGAGAACTGATTGCATTTTGCGGAAACACAGCAGCAATTAGCACTCCGATTTTATACTTACAAAGCAACATCGACTAATATTTGTATTGTACCTAAATAAGTGGCTTCATGCATTATGTGTTTATTTTTTACAGATATGAGCAATAAGAAAGATACGAAATACGAGCGATACCGCAAATATTATAAGTAGTTTAGTTTTACATTTACATATCACTTTTTAAATGATTTAACGGAGAAGGCTTATATAAACTCAAGTTCAGAGTTAAGGTCACAAAGTTACCTAATCAGTCTTAAGTAAAATATATAAGCCATCGTTTGTTGTGGCTTAAAATAATCTAAGAAAGAATAATTGATGTACATATAATTATAATACTATTTTATATTTACTAGTTAACTTAAAAGGGAGCTTCTATCCGTTTTTCACCTTTGTGCTTTTGTCGAATTTTGTCTATGTAAAGCATATTATTATCTCAAGTGGTTGAGTGATAATGTCATTGTAATATAAATTGTAAGTATTGTGTTGTAACCTGTACTGTTTACCATTGACGCAGGTACGTTTGTTGGTATTGTACTTACTTTCGTTTGTTATGTCAATCTTAATAATAATGAAATCTCATTAAGCGCCTAGTTGCACTTAAGTAATCGTATGAAAGATAATAATTTAGTAATTTTAATAAATTATTTAATAAAACCACAACATCACAAAGGATTGAAATTGTTTTCTTTATTTTCTTGCATTTTCATACTTATTAGCAAAACAAAATTAACAGGACCTACGTGTATTATATAGATGAGACTTTGATACATTCGTTCAGTGCTGTATACGATATAATATACCATTGCATTTATCTCCGAGGTAGAATGTGGAGCTTTGTAAAGTTACGAGTTCATGCTGCTTCAGATAGAAATACTTAAAGTACCTATTCAAATTTTCGAATATATATTATAGTCTATCATGCGCATAGGTATATAGGTACATAATTATAATTGTGTACTTTATGTTTAAATGAATAACGAAGAAATTCAAGTTCAATTAATTATACGAAAACTTTACTTACTAGATTTACAAGCATTATCCTTATCCTTTAGAACGTAATATTGAATTATTACATGAAGGATAATAATTTTACTACGGAAGTTCCGTCTTTGAATGAATTGTTCATTCTGTAATGTCAATCACTCACACTAATTAATTGTGCTGTTTATTGTATTCTTATTCCGCAGACATACACGTACAGAGTACCTAATTTACATCTCGTAGGTAGATGTGTTGTGTAATTGGGGGTATTACAGTATAAGTAGATTCGGCACCTATAATACATAATCTTAGTATCTAGAATCTGGGACCTTAGCACAAAAACACTTTTCGTAAGCTATTTTTTATATGACCCCATAATAATAATTAAATTAAGGAACAAGCTTGTGAATATTTTGTAGGTGATAATGACGCAGGCAGGTGGTAGGAATGAAAATTAATGAAAATTAAGCAATTTAAAGGATCTAAAGATTTTTATTTCAATAGTAGTTGTATCGCATTTGCAAGAGAACATACTGCGATTATTCTTTAGCAATAATTTCTCACAAGTTAGTAAAATCTGGTACGCTAAATACAAAGTTTACTTTTAAACATATTTGCATACACATGTACATACACAACGAACGTATATTTTTACATTGCACTGATTTAGGTATTTATTTGTCTCTCCATCGCATCGATCACATTTCTTTCATTTCTATACATCTACATTTTTTGACGAAAACCGGTATTGAAAAAATTGAGACATTGCAAGTTATTAGTTATTATGTAGTTCTTGTAAAGTACTTGGCTAAAATTTGTTGGTTATGTTTTATATTACAGTGGAGTATCATGGACACTGAATTTGTAATTTCTGGGATGAGTGGAAGATTTCCAAAAAGTGACAATTTGGAAGAATACTGGGAGAATTTAATTAATGGTACCGACATGGTTTCTGAGGACGATATTCGTTGGCCTGCTGGTAAATGAATATTATGCATAGGTTATTTATTATTAATTTTAATGTACACCTCTGCCTAGTGAAACATTTTTAATTTTCTTTTGTTAGGATTCTGTGGACTACCTAAAAGAAAGGGAACTCTCAAAACGGACATAAAAAAATTTGATGCGGAATTCTTCAACATAAATACAAAGGCAGCAGATAAACTCGATCCACAAATTCGGCAGCTGCTTGAAGTCGTATACGAGTCAATTTTCGATTCAGGTCTCAACTATTTTATATGAAATAATTTTCTTTAGCTACAGCGATATTGAATTACTTTTATGAAACCAAATACTTCGGAAACCCAATAGAGATTATGTATACATATTGTTTCTAGAAATTTACTCCGTTTTATTTACTATTTTCAGGAACTAATCCTGAAAGTATACGTGGGAGTAATACAGGAGTGTTTGTTGGTGCAAGTGCTCAAGAGACTTTTGAGGCAGCTAGGAGGAATCCAGACACAGTATCTGGCTACAATGTCACGGGAAGTGCGGGCTGTATGTTTGCCAATAGAATTTCCTACACATTTGATTTCCATGGTCCTAGTTTAGTAATGGACACGTACTGCTCCTCGTCGATGATGGCACTTCACCAGGCACTTACAGCTTTAAAATCAGGACAATGTTCTTCCGCAATTGTTGCTGGATGTAATTTGCTTTTGAATCCAATGACATCTCTACAAATGCAGAAATTAGGAACTTTGTCCCCCGATGGAAAATGTAAAGCATTTGATGCTTCCGCAAATGGCTATGTGCGTAGTGAAGCAATTGTTGCAATTTTTATCCAAAAGAAGGAATTAAGTAGAAAAATGTACGCCACATTGGTACATTCTAAAGCAAACGCTGATGGCTTCAAGGAGAACGGAGTGTCATTTCCATCAGGCGAAATGCAGCAAAAATTAATGAAAGAAACCTATAGAGAATCTAAAATCAATCCCGAACAAGTTTTTTACATAGAGGCTCATGGGACTGGTAAGTCACATAAAAGAGCAAAAGGAATATCTGATGATGATTAATATTAATTCGTTTTTGATGATGATGATATTTATCCATGCGCAGGCACGGCGGTAGGAGATCCTCAAGAAGTTAATGCCATCGCCAATGTTTTTACTCCAAGGAAATCAACAAATTCCCTTCCTCTTTTAATTGGGTCAACAAAATCGAATATTGGTCATGCAGAACCAGCAGCATCGCTCTGTGCTGTAGTAAAAATATGTTTGGCCATCCAACATGGTATACTTCCTGCAAATCTACATTTTCTCAAACCCAATCCGAAAATTCCAACTTTAATTGATGGCAGTATTAAAGTAATTTTTAAAACACTAACAAATGACGTAATGGAAATTATTTTTCAGTAAAATTTTAACACAATACTAAACTAGGTGGTGACAGAGAATACTCTGCTGCCCGAGAAAGGAATAATTGGAATGAACAGTACGGGGATAGGCGGTTCTAATATTCATGTGATTCTTAAATGGAATAGAACCTTAAACAGCGACCAATTTGGTTTAAAATTAAAAGTTCCAAGAATCATACAAGTTTCAGGAAGAACAACACAAAATGTTGAGGAACTTTTGTACCAAATCGAAGAAAGAAGATCGGCTGATGTGAATTTGTTATATGAAATTCATGAATACGATATTCCAGGTCATCAGTTCCGTGGCTTTTGCATTGAACCCGAAGAAAACTCTACAATTGAAATAAAAGTTAATGAAATGGTAATTCAATATTTGCATACTAAGTAACAGTAATACTAATAGTATTGTGCTCAATGCTCCTTTTGCAGCTAAAGAATGCGTGATTGAAATAATATTTTTATCACCATTTTTTGCTTCCCCTAAATTGAATAGGATTATGAATTACGTAACCAATGATGCTACTACTTTTGATTTATGGATTTCAAATCTATAAATATGCTAGAATTGGCTAGAATGTATTTCTAATCATTTCAATAAATGATAACAATAGTAATTTAAAATTTAGTATACATCAGCACTTATTAATTTGCAATAGTAGCAATAGGTGAGCAATAGGTACAGTTTGTTTGCAGGGTACATTCAATGGCGTATCCGCTTTAGAGCCACTGGAGGCACATGATGCCCCAAAATCTGTAAAAATGGATGATTTGCGAGTGAATGTTGCAAATATGTCGCTACTTCTTTTTCGTCTTTTTATGTCAGCTCCACATCAGCCATTTCTCCCCTAAAACCCAATCCTGAATACATCCTTGGGTGCATTATTATGTTAAATGCTCGATTTATTAGATAATTTAAGGAACTCAAAAATTCTAATTAACAAATGCTAACTTAAATTTTAGGCCGTTTCAGATACGAAACCTGAACTGTGGTATATACTATCTGGTATGGGAACTCAATGGGCAGGGATGGCTAAGGAAATGATGCGCTTTGAAGAATTCGAAAAATCTTTACAAAGATCTTCAGCTGTTTTAAAACCTTTTGGCATAGATCTGATTAATATTTTAGTATCGGCTAACGAAGAAACTCTTCATAGGCACACGGGACTGTCCATAATTTCGCTGGGGGTAAAAATAGTCAATTTCTACATTTTATTATGAATAACTAATTGAATAATAATAAGCCTAAAAATAAAATATTCTTCAGATTGCTTTATTAGATTTGTTGAAGTCTGTTGATATTACTCCGGACGGGTTAATCGGGCACTCAGCTGGAGAATTTCTGTGTGGGTATGCTGACGGAAGTATTAGTTACCAAGAGGCTTTACTCAGTTGCTATTTCAAGGACGAATGCGTTTCAAAATGTTCTGAGGGAGCTATGGCGGCTGTCGGACTTACATGGGAAGAAATTGCATTACATTGTCCTCCAGGAATTTACCCTGCTTGTCATAATTCCCGAGACAATGTTACAGTATCTGGGCCCGAAAAAAAGATTGAAGAATTCATCGAACAATTAAAATCTCAGGATATTTTTGCACGTAAAGTTTCTACAGGAGGTGTTGCTTATCATTCTCCTTATTTAGGGACCGTTGTGCCCGTTTTTGAAGCATATTTAAAAGTAATTCTGAAAAATCGAAGAACAAGGTCAAGCAAATGGATTAGTACTTCTGTACCTGACTATGAAAATAACCCTTTAGCCAAAACAGCATCGGCGGAGTATATTATCAATAATTTCATATCCCCCGTTTATTTCTACGAAGCGGTGAAAATGATTCCAGAAAACGCTGTTGTTGTGGAAGTGTCTGGGCATGCACTATTCCAATCCATTCTGAAAAGATCTCTTTCAAAATCTTGCTCTGTTTTTGGACTGATGAAGAAAAATAGTAGTGACAACGCGAATAGATTTTTAACAGTCATCGGAGATTTATTTAACTTAGGATTCAATCCTAAAATGAAGAAATTGTATACAGATGTTGTGTATCCACTTAACGCTTCAACTTTCTCGACCGCTTCATTGGTGAAATGGAATCATGATAAAAATTTTGCTCTAGAAAATTATATTTATGTAAGGAAAATCAAATTTGTATTTTCAATTGTATAAAATAATGTAACTTTATAACCAAGGGCGTATCTAGGATTCGGTAATGGGGAGAGCTCGAGAAGTTTCAGAGAAGATTCACATGTAAAAAACCAGCAAGTTTTTGTCAAAGAACCCCTTTATTCCGGAATCTTGAGGACTCAATCTCAGTGAGTTCATGAGTAGATACGCCCTTGATAATTACTACCTAAATTAAAATTAATAATAAAAAACTTGTTCATTTCACTTTTCAGAATTCCAGTAATGACGAAGCAATTGAAATTGATATTACAGATGAAAAGTACACTTTTTTGTCAGGACATTGCATAGACGGGAGAGTAATATTTCCAGCAACAGGATATTTAGTATGTGGGAATTTCTGATATACAATGATAATAATTTTTTAAACCATAGATAACTATTTAATGTAATTATAAACCATGCTACGATTAATCTGTTCTTCTGATTTCCATTGCAGGTTTTGGTGTGGAAAAAGTTTGCCGTAATGTTAGGTATTAATTTTGAAGATCTGAGTGTCGAGTTTACTAATGTTCGATTCTTAAGTGCTACACTAATTACAGAAAAAGGTATGTATTATTCATAACCTTTTTTTGGGTTCATTATTAGTTTGAAAGGAAATGACGGAATCTATAATTTCATATCGTTGGAAAAATTGAAATAGGTAAATCCAAATTAAACGCTGTAATTTTGGAAAGAACTGGAGTTTTCCAGATATTTCATGGAAACACTCTATGTGTCTCTGGAGTTATTGAGGTTTCTGATTCTGTGCCACGGAATCATTGTAAAAATATTCTAAAGGAAATTGGCAAGGAAGAAAAATTTCCTATAATGCAAAATAAAGATATCTACAAGGAGCTAAGACTTCGAGGATATCAGTATAATGGAATTTTCAAAGGCATCAATAGTGAGTACATCTTTATTCTTTCACAATGTTTTAAAATCCTCGATCAAAAAATTATAATTGCCATATTTAAAAAACTTGTCATAAGGAATTAACAAGGACTGTGCCGAAATAGAGTGGAATAATAATTGGATTTCCTTTTTGGATACGTTAATTCAACTTCCAATTGTTTTAAAGAAACAACGAAGTTTATATTTGCCAATAAGAGTGCGCAAAATGACCATACATCCACAAATTTTAAGGCAAACTTTAATTGACAATGAGGAAACATATCTCAAAGGTTTACTTTTATTCTAAAATTTGTCGAACGAAATTAATTCTGAAAAATTAAAATATTTTTATTGAATAATGAAATGCATTTTAAAGGTTGTCATCACCAGATAAATAAAATGACACACTGTGCTGGAGTAACCATTGTAGATTTGAAAACTGTCCTTGCACCACGAAGACAAAAGGTAAATAAAATTAATGCCGTTTTAAAACCTTTAACCGGTTAAAGAACTTTAAAGGGTTTATTTAATGTATGAAATTACAGATTGATGCTAAGTCAGTTCCCATGCTGGAGAAATATGAATTTATTTCTTATATCGACAACAGTGAAAAACTGTATGAAAAAGAAGATGTTTTCAAGATATGCATAGATTTAGTAACAGAAAACTCTGGGTTTAATAATGTTATTAATATTGGAGAAATGGTCTGCGAACTGAAGGATTCGATACTCTTTCAAATGAGTGAATTGGACATTTTAAAATATTCTGCACCAGTAATTACCTAATTATCAAATACTTTGAAAATTTTATAGCTGTTACAATTTTAAAATACATACAATTACCCTTTGATAATACTTTGAAATTTTATTTAGGTTAACTTATCTATTACTACAATTGAAAACTCCCCTTCTGATGCAGAAACAAATTCGAAGTTGAAAGACAACTTTATTAAAATTCTAGACAAGGATGAATTTATTAAAGAAAAAGTTTTTCTTTTAATATTGACATTGGAGAATTTTGGAGAATTTAAAGAACTAAAGTTTTCAGAGAATATCATTCCTTCAGGATTTCTTTTGCTGGATGCCTCTAACACAGAACGAGATTTAAATATTCTACCTTTGAATCCTGAATTAAAGTTGGTTGCGGTCAAATATTATTTCAATAGAAAAATGTCTCTCTTCAGAAAACAGCCCTACAGTTTATTAACACCTTCCTATACTTTAATTCACGTTGACACTGATGAAGATACTTTTGAATGGGTGGAAGAATTGCAAAAGGCAGCATCAGCGAAGCAAAGAAAAGATTCAAGAATTGTGGTAGTCGCAACTAAATTTGTTTCTGGAGTACTAGGATTTGTAAATTGCTTACGTAAAGAAGCATCATTTCAAAACATACGATGCTTAGTGAGTCTTCCCGACCAAAATGAAAACAAAGTTCAGAGTTCGACAAAATTAAATGAAATTTTAGAAACAGATCTCCTGATGAACATTTATAAGGATGGTATTTTAGGGTCTTACAGACATTTGAAATTAAAAGACCAAGAGCAACATGTGTCTTCTCATGCTAACGTCGAATCTGATGTAAATGCATACATTGATGTTATGAATCGGGGGGATTTATCAAGTCTCCGCTGGATTGAAATGAACCCCTCCGTTATAAAAAATCGCAGTTATGTAGATGTGAACTTTGCCTCGCTTAACTTCCGGGACATTATGTTAGCAACAGGAAAACTATCAGTAGATGCACTACCAGGCAATTTAGAAATTGACGAGGGCCTTCTTGGATTAGAGTTTTCTGGGAAGACTTCAGAAGGGGAAAAAGTAATGGGAGTGGTACATGGAAAAGGGTTGGCTACAAAGGTTTTACCTGACCAACATTTTATGTGGAGTGTTCCTGCTGGTTGGACTTTGGAAGAAGCTGCCACTGTTCCGATTGCGTATTCTACGGTAAGAAATGCATTTCATTTGCATTATTCGTTTTAAATATCAAAGATTTGCTGATATTGTGCATAAAGATATAATGAAGTGTTGTTACAACAAAATTATTCTTAGTACATGACATTTTTTGCAAACATTACTTTATGGATATTTGTAATTTTATTTACATTTACAGGCATATTACGCTCTTGTAGTTCGAGGAGGAATAAAACGCGGAGAATCAATTTTAATTCATTCGGGTTCCGGTGGAGTTGGTCAAGCTGCAATTGCCATTTCGATACATTTGGGTTGTGTCATTTATACAACTGTTGGTACAAAAGAGAAGAAGCAATTTCTATTGGCAAAATATCCTCAGGTATAAAGAGCGTTTGTATAGATTAATTAAATAATATTACTAACATTTCTTTAATGAGTATTATGCTAAAATGTTTTTTATTTATTTTAGTTGTGCGAAGAAAATATTTTATTTTCTCGAGATACATCATTTGAACATGAGATTATGGATCAAACAAATGGGCGAGGTATTGATCTCGTGTTGAATTCGTTATCAGAAGAAAAATTACATGCGTCTCTTCGATGTTTGGCTAAAGGTGGTCGTTTCCTAGAAATCGGAAAATTTGATTTGTCCAACGATGCAGAATTGGGAATGTCCATTTTTCTGCATAATATTTCTTTCCACGGGATACTTCTAGATGCTCTGTTTGACAACAAATTCCCTATGGAGAAAAAACAAGTAGTGGAATTGA
The DNA here is from genome assembly GCA_019776165.1 of Pogonognathellus flavescens. Classification (NCBI taxonomy): domain Eukaryota; kingdom Metazoa; phylum Arthropoda; class Collembola; order Entomobryomorpha; family Tomoceridae; genus Pogonognathellus; species Pogonognathellus flavescens. Next base: position 12,738 of record JABASD010003216.1, read on the forward strand.
TGTCGCAAGGAATAATTAATGGAGTAGTTCGTCCTTTGACAAGAACTGTGTTTTCGTGTGAACAAGTTGAGGAAGCATTTCGTTTCATGGCAAGCGGAAAGCATATTGGAAAAGTCGTAATAAAAATACAACATGACATCTCCAGCAGACGTTCACCATTTCCTGTAGAAAAACTTGTTCTCCGAACTTATTTCGATTCTGAAAAAGTTTATATTATCATCGGTGGTCTTGGTGGCTTTGGACTGGAGCTTGGAGACTGGATGATTAAACGAGGTTGCAAAAAGTTGATTTTAGTCTCACGCTCTGGAATAACAAACGGTTATCAACAACTCTGCATCAATCGTTGGAAGGAAAAAGACAATAATATTGTTATTGAAACCCCAAGTGTCAATATGGCATCGCTGATTGCAGCAGAAAATTTAATACGAGAAACAAAAAGGACTCATGGAGAAATTGGTGGAATATTTAATTTAGCCATGACTTTAAAAGATTCTTTATTTGAGAATCAGACAAAGGAAAATTTTGTTTGCGTATGCGAACCTAAAGTGAAAATCACGAAAAACCTGGACAAAATCACAAGACGAAATGTTTACTCGGCCAGTCTTCATTACTTTGTGGTTTTCTCGAGCGTCTCAAGTGGAAAAGGAAACGCAGGGCAAACAAATTACGGCTGGGCCAATTCAGTGATGGAGAGAATTTGTGAAAACCGTCGTTTAGATGGTCTACCGGCCTTGGCGATACAATGGGGAGCTGTTGGAGATGTTGGTGTAGTTCAAGAACATATAGAGAGAGTAAATTCCACTCTAACAAATCCCATTGCTATAGCTGGAACAATTCCTCAAGGAATATCTTCTTGTCTTAATACACTCGACAAATTCCTCCGACGTGGTAGTTGCTATCCTGCAGTTGTCTCCTCTTCAGTAGTACAACAGAAGCAAGGAGAGGTTACCTCTGGAGAAAACCATGGTAGTAATTGCAATAATACTTCGGGTCAATGCCTTTCCAAGGCCATCCACAGAATTCTTGGAATAAACGATCCGTCAAGTATACGAAACAAGAATGCCTCACTCGCAGATTCGGGCTTAGATTCGTTGATGGCTATTGAGGTAAAGCAGCTCTTAGAACAAGTTTGCACAGACTGGACAATTTCCCTTAACGATGTTCGCAAGATTACATGGCACGATTTGGAAGAAATCCCAAAGAATGCAAAAAATTAAGCTATTACATTGCCCATTATGTCTTACTCTTATTGTGTTCGGATTACATAATAAATAATAATATAAGCCATTCTGGAAAAAAATAGTTATGCTATTAATATTCAAAGAAACTATTGTAAGCACGTTTACGTTATACTAAACGATTGACGAAATCGAAGCATATTATTGGTTGTGGTTTACAATTTACATCGCTAAAAAACAGTAGTCCTTGTGTGTACACGTGAATAAATATTAATGCGATGATGAATTGCAAGTTTGCCACGTGAGAGGAATTCTAATAAAACTTTAATATTCCACTTTTTGTGTTGATAAAATTATTTCCTTTTTGTAGTAATGCCTAATTAATTAATGCCTATAACGTAACATTATTTATACAATTAGTTTATGTTCCAGCAAGTGCAAAAATGGCCAGGGGCAGATCATATTAAAGAATACAAATGCCAGATTATTAAAAATGGTAGTGAGGTAGGTAAATTTATGATTTAGCTGGAGTTGCTGTACTCTGGATAATGTTAGTGTTTGTGTTTACCAGATACATTATTATTTTTTCCTTAAACCGGTTTGTTGTGATCTTCTCTTGCTCTACCTCCTTCGTAAACATAAAAGTAATAAAAACTAAATTCAATTCTTGCTCGCATTTTATTTTCATCTTATAAGTGGTTAAAGTATTTTCTATGCCTATTCGATCTTATACTCTGAATGAGTTCGTTGTTGCAGAGAAACAGCAATTTCATTTTCTTTGAGTTCGTTGAAGTCTGGTTGGACGGCTGGAGTAACAAAATACATACATTCAAAACTCAAGAATATAACAGAAAGGTTCACCCCGGCTTATTTATTTTCGAAATCTATGCGAAGTTCAAGGGCGTATGTGTGGGCCCACCGGGTCTAAGCCACCTCTCCCACAGATTCCGGAAAAGGGGTTCTTTGACAAATTTGCTCACTTTCTGCCTCATAGCCTCCCCTCATTTCAGAATTCTAGATACGCCCTTGGTGGACTCAATTATATACTTTACTATTTTCAACCAGCCAAAGAAATCAACAACAAAATAGATTTTTCATCATCAAAAAGATCTTCCAAACAAATAATTGTTTGAGAAATGTGAAATGAAAAAATAGGGAATACACCTACGATGTACGATCTACGCAATCGAAATACCTAATACACAATTTATGTGTACATAAAATCAACTTGTAGCCTCGCCTCGTTATATATAAATTTGTTTTTGAAAAAATATGAAATGCTGTGTGTACAGATTGAAGACTTAAGCCAAGCCTTTGTATTAGATTAGCAAAACTTTTATTGTGATTGAATATTCCTTACAGTCATAGTCATATTATAATCAGATTGAATTGATTCTTGACTGGAAAAGAAAACTACACCCATAATGCAGCTTCTAAATTTATGTTCGTATAAAATATATAAATACTGAAGGATGGATTTAGAGCTCTATTAGAGGCTTCTTCTTCATGTGAACAACTATTTATATAGATAGGTTTTATTTTTAAGATGCAAAGGTTTCCTTGACCGTTGGGTTTCAGTCTGTCGTTATTTGACTGGAGTTAAAATCCCATTGGGATTTGCGATGAGCAATAATGCCTAGGTGCGCTTTAGTAGTAGTTAAAATAAGGTATAAGGAAGACTAAGCGTTGTTTTTGAGCAAGTGAGAACAAGATATAAAACGAACATGTATACATGCATTAAGATAAACAAGAGGAGTAGAAAAGCAGTTGAAACTGCTGCTGGTACTTGTTGACGTAGTAGTAGTCCGTATGAACGAAGAATAATTAAGATTCAAACAAGCTGCTGGATTAAAAGTTGAGCTGTGAGGTGAACTCTCCTCGTCTTCTTTTTACATATTATTTAGTTTTTGCTTAGAAGTTTCCATTGTCATGATATATGCAATAGGCATATAAAAAGAAGACTTATATACATATTCGTCCAGTGCAATTGTATTATACTGTATACAGACTTTGTAAGTAAAATACCTATATAGAGAGAGTTTCTTGCTATCATTTACTTATCTGTTATAATCATATACAAAGCTCTTTGTACTCTGAACAGAGTTTGTGTCGATGTCGATATTTTGCATTGAAAAAATGTACGGAACAATACAATGAGAACATTGTTAACTTGGAGAGTCAGTCAAGTGTGTAAGAACTGAAGATAACGCAATGCAACGCAAACAATGAATGGTATTAGCAATTCTATAACTTAACTACATTGTAGTAGCAGTGTGCATGAAAAGTGAATAATATGTATGAGGTATTGCTAATACTTATACAAATGAAATTGCATGAATGTAATAAAGCATATGTGTGCAAGAAGAATTCAAATATTAAATAAGGAATTGAATTACTTTTTTCCTTAATATCTACTACGCTTCTTCACATTACAGTAGCATCATAATAATTTCTTATTGTACACTTTACATGATATTACTATTAGAATTTACACGAAGCATAGCAGAAAAGCAGCAGAACAAAAGCAAAACACTTGAAACCAGGTAGTGTGTAATGTGTGTAATATGAATAGTTAATATAATGTGTGTAAGATATCTAATTACAAGAACATGTGTACTCTGCAACAAAGAAGAGTCGCTGAACATGCAAAAACATCAAAGTACATCAAAGCAAATAAAGTAGAAGCACTGCACAACTTTTCTCAAGACAAGAATTATTGCAGTTCCTCGATTTAAAGACCTTCAAATCTTCACTCTGTATTTAATTCCCTTGCACTGATTGTGTGGCTTCGTGTTCTCCCTTGTCTCGTTTATTGTGTATCCATGTAATTTTTAACATGGACAAACCGTATACATTTTAATTCTCCATCCACTCCATCCCATACATTTAAGTGTATAAATGTGTATGTCCCATACTCATCCTATACTCACATAAAAAACGATGTTTGTATTTAATCGCACATGTACTGTACTAATTGAACTTTATTAGTAGTATTTCCTACACATACTACTTATAAATCTCTTGTATATACTTATTATATTCTAGGTATTTCAAAATTCACTTGAACAAGTTATTAAAAATTAAAAAATTGTTCCATGAAATTATTTCCTTTTGTTGAAAAATATTTTGGTCAATGTACTTTGATTACAATTTTGTCATCCAACAAGTAAGTAATGGGGGGAAAATTATTGGCAATTGTAATTAATTTGGTAGCCTTATTTCAGATTTAAGCTTGAAATAATGACTTTTATCAAGAGCTATATTTTGCCAAAAGTATAGGCAAGTGATATCTGTGGATACTTTATAAACATAAAAATGTTAAAGTTCTTTCTTTTGTTATAGGCATTGAATTTAATTAATGTGCTACCTATATACATGCTGTATGTACTTAAATTATATAAAAACATTTATTTACCGTACATTAGAAGTTTTAACCTTTGTATGAGTGTTTATTTGTCAAATTCATTTACATAGATATTAAGTACACGTATAAAATACGAGTTGACTATAATATTGGTATTTTTCGTGTTAAAAGCGATAGGGATGGGTTTACGAAGTACGTATACCTTATTAATTACCTACTACATATATATCTGAACACAGAAGTAAAATAGTTCCGTGTGTAGCATCATAAATATGAATATTACATACATAAACAGTAGACAATAGGATTTCATACACTGCAAGTGTAAAGCTCACTCACACAATATTTATATTAGCAGCAACACGAACTAAAACTATTAACCATTAAAGTATTGTAGCATTTTATGCTTATTATGATTGGATTCATTAAAAGTGCATTTTCTAGGGATTAAGTTGACTTGACTGTACGTATGAGTATATTCTAATAATATTATGCTAATCTCACATGCATAAAGCAAAGCGAATGATAGTGTGCCGATGATGATGGTTGGTATCTCGTGTTGTGTGTGTAATACACGTTTACGACTAACAATTGCAAGTTTGCAACTCTCATTTCATTTCCTTCACATGTGAGGCAGATGCTACACGTTGGCTGAACTGAGCTGAACCGAGTTCAGTTTACTTCTCTTCCCTGCCTCCTTGTTTGCTTCTATAAGTTTCTTTCTTCGTGTAACCCAATACTCTCTCAGCATATTTCTACCAACTGATAACACCAAATTTTGCATCGTGACCTCTGATAAACTCGTTCTCCTTCTCCAGTTATTACAGAATCATTTTCTTGACCACCGAAAATGTTTCTGCAACTTCGTTTGAGTGTGTTGGGGTTATTATGTGTGTCTTTATTATTTAATCCCACTGCCGGCGGTAATAATTGCCCCGGAGCAGATGAACTTCCGAAGATCGTTCCAGGAGCACCACAAGTAATGCAATCCAGTTTTCGAAGTCATTATTCCGAACTGGGTTTATCTCAAGTAGGCAATCAATGGAGTTTAGACTGCAAGGCTCCATATCCTGTCGAATGGACTTTTAATGGCAATGAGGTAACATTCTACATGAAAATTTACATTTTATAGGTACATCCGTATGAAACATCTTATATGCAATATGCCTATACCTTTGTATGTAGTCAATAGTAATTTCTTCTAGAGATTCATTCATTACTATATGAAATTTGTATAGGTGCTTGTAAAATCATTAATGTTAATTATCTGTACTAATAATTACAGATGCAAACAGACGTAAACAAAATTAATTTATCTACTTGTATACAATAATATTTTCTCTGTGTTATATGTATAATTTTTTCTACAATGTTATGCGTTCAAATAGGCAACATGGGCTAAAATTAAGACCAAGTTGGTTTCAAAGAGTCCTGTGGATAGCTCTTCCAATTGTTATACTGTCACTCTCAATCCTATCACTCCAGTATGGCCCATTTTTTCAAATGTAAACCATTACGTCGTGACGGGGAAAACTGGGAATTACACCTGCAGAAGTGTAGCCGACAAGAGCAAGTCAACCTCAATGTACAAGTTTGTGTATGGTAATGAAAAAATACGATTCTCGTTTATTTTCTTACAATTCTCAACAATTTGCCTAATTATTTCCATATTTCCTTGTATAAATCAACACATGCTCATTTCCTTCATGTTATTCACGTATCTACCTCTCTCTTTTATACCTACAGACATGAGTTTATTCGTTAGTAATAAAATGAATATTATGGTTTAAAATTAATTGCCATTTACAAAAGACCAAGGTAGCTTTAGCTATTAAAGAGTTTTATGGACTCTTTATACAGCAGTTCTTCTTCATGGTGTTTACGAATTTTTAATGTGCTAAAAGTTGACAAAAATGATATGCTACTTTTAATTGGCAGTGCTTTAGATTAAACAGCTTTTAATGTATTTTTGCATTTGTTTCCGCAACAGACGAGAAGGTTGGAACAATTTTCAGCTCGAAGAGTAAATTGAATACTACGGTGAAAAGGACGAAGAGCGGAGACTACATCATTCCATGCCCTTCAAATGTAGAAGACTTTCACGCAAGTCTTGTCAAATTGGATGAGGTAAATAATAAATACTTGCAACAAATGTGTCTCATCTCAATTTGTTTGCACTCGGTTTGTTTTGCACGAACTATTTGTTTGATGTTGAATTTTAGAAAGGTTTGGAAGCCAATGTTTCTACAAGCGCTGATGCAATTGACTATGATCCGAAAATAGGATTTCTCATGAAGAAGTACATTGCTGGAACAGGACATTTTAAATGTCACGGACGCTACAAAGGAAAATCCGAAGAGGTTCTTATCAACTTCAAGGAAGAGCCAAGTAAATAAAATGCATTTTACCACACCACGAACCGAATTGCAGGGATTACTTTAGTTTTAGTTTCTAAGACTCTAATCCAAACTAATGCATGTATTGAATGAATGACAGGTTTTGCTGTGGATCCGCCTGAGGAGAACGTTAGTTTCAAGGATAATAAGTTGGTTTTGACGTGTGCCTCGAACGACGCAATAGCCTTTGACACTTCCAAACTACCAAGTGAAGGCGTGGAATTCCAAAAATCCGGATACCTCCGAAATACCAAAAGTAAATTTACATATGTTAGTAAATTGACTCTGAAGTTGACAGGGAATGACACAATTGGAGAAGTGTCCTGTGTGCCTAATTCTAATAACAAACTGAGGAATATGCAGCCTTTGCATACGTGGAAGTTTTATACTGCAAAGGACTGCAACTGTGCATGGGATATTGTTCCACGTAAGTCATATAAAAAATACAACAATTCTCGCGAATACATTTAATTTCAACGGACAGACTGCTGCCGATTGCTTTAACCTCCAAAGTACCTAACAGACGGACTCCTGCCGATTACTTCAACCTCCAAAATACATACATATGTGTTTTTGCTTAAACTTTTAGCTTGGACAGACATGCAGGATTTACAATTCTGTTACTAAATAAATTTACAACTTGTCATGTAATTGTGTTTAGGTGATTGGGAAAATTACAACCGTGCAATTCGTTACAGTAACGAGGATATGAAGTTTTTATACTTTGTCACCGTGAAAGGTCAATACGGTCGATTCCACTGTAACAATTCTTTCGGTTTGGACACCAAAACAGTATTTTTGCCGTGCAAAAATCCTATGGAGTGTAACATCATGTCTCTAGCAATGGCTGAGGTAAATTAAGGATTAATATTTGCATCCTCTTGACAAAGGCTTCAGAATGTCTCATGTTATAAATAAACTGCATGAATATAGTTATGTAGTGCATTTTAAACTGAACGAAGTAGAATATTTTGTTGGAAAGATCATGCAGATGTGAAAAGTAAATAATATGAGATTTGCAATACTAAAGAGTATTGCAAATAGTTACAGTAAATAATAGGCTTTGAAAAATATAAGATGTTCGCAAATGTTTTTCAGGATAATTTCCATCATTTTGAGAAAGGAGGCACTGATGACTTAACAGGAGCTACTGTAATTTTGTCTGAAATGACTTCTGGCTACCTTAGATGTGCCGTTGATGAGTTTTCAAATGTACAAAGAGTTTACGCTGGTCTTTCTTCAATGTGTGAGTTGAATAAACATTTTGGAGTACCTAGTCTGTAAATTAATAAATAAATAGCTTTCGATTCAGTTTGATTAATTAAGTTGTTCATTAATTTATTATTGTAGATTTCACTGACAATATTCCAACAGAAGATCAAATGAGAATTAAATCGGCAGAAGATCGAATTTTCCTCGGCGACACGATGCTTTTTACTTGCGAAGCAGTTGGGTATTTGTTTACACATGATCTCAAGTGGGCTTACGGCTACAGGTATTTTTCAATAGACTTGTTAAGAATTTATTCAATACTAGAAAACGGCCCGTGCGCTGCACGGCGCGGTCACACCCCAACGGGGCAAATCCCCAGATGGGGGAGTAGTTCATTTATGAGTGCAAACAACAAGCAAATTGGTCCTACT
>JABASD010003217.1:0-21311 GCA_019776165.1 Pogonognathellus flavescens
GTGATGTACAATTGGTCATAGCATTCGCCATGTAAAGTTTCATTCGAAACGGCTTATGACACTTCTGGTGGTTTGCTTGTAAGCTGTAATTCATTTTACGGCAGAGACTATGATATTAAGATTGAAAAGTAAACTATATACACAGTCCTCTGTGTACTTCAACTCACCAGGGCGTAAAAAATTGCAGCCTACAGGCAAATGCAGGCAGTTTATTACAAGAATTGCTATTCCTTATTCATAGCTGATATAGTAATGCATAATGGCTGTGCATGTAAATATATGCACACGAAGCATTTTATTCCTCTCTCTCTCTCTCTCAGGCGTGTATAAGTTCCCAATATTAAACATTAAGCCAACAAGTAATATAATATGCATAAAATCATCACTGAATTTGATAACAAAGTCTTTGATATAGTTGAATTAACTTCAGAATTCTCAATTTAGCCCCGAAGTTCGAATTTCTAATTATCAAAGGGCTAAATAGTAAGTCTTTCAATATTGATGTTATTTTAGTGAAACTGTGTACTGTGCATGAATATCCGAGACCTGATTCGTAAATCATATCTGTGGGAGAGGAATTGCATTAAAACAGAAGCTGAAGAATCTAATTACTTGAAGTAACCTCTGCAGTATTCAATTTGTTAAAGATTTAATAAGAATTTATTATGTAGGTTATAGGTATGTACTCGTCGTCTCATGTTGGAAAATAGCTGCCGAGAGTTTCTGTTTTGACATAAAATTGAAATAATAACATTTATTTTAGCATTCCTGACAAGTAATTAATTAGTTTTAGAAGTTAACCGGATGCATAAAGTAGAAGATACATTCATACTACTACTACTGCACCATCCGCTATACATAATTCTGAAACGCTGAAATAACCTTGTAAAGCTGTGCTGTAAGTAATTAATAGAATTTCACATCATAAATGAATTATGAATACATAGGAGTGTCGTGTTCTGTTATGCTGCAGCACTCACAATCACTAAATCAACTTTCGCTTCAACTCTTCCTTTCTATCAACTGGTGAACTGGTGCCTACTTAGCATACAGATGAAACCATAATATTCTCTAAACTAATTTTTGACCTCTTATTAATTTCACAGAAGAGATACGTCATTTCAAAGCATCAAAGAGATACAGATAGAGGATACGACGTCTGTGATACCTTATTAAGCATTGTCGACACATCATCATCATATTGTTCCCAACATCAAATAATACGTCATCTCCAGTCATCAAACTTATTCACCGCAAAAGCAATACCTGTCCAACAGAATCATGCTGCAGTTCCCCACAGCATAAAATCTGCATCTTCAAAGAGAAGCTCCATTTCTATACAAGACTATGTCAAAATATATTTATGTGCATCTTCTTGACAAGTTTAAATGAATCTTACATTTAGATATCTATAAAACATTTCTGTATACAGAAACAAAATAGGTCTTTTATAAGATGTCCACTTTTGCTTAAATTCTAAGGGTTAAACAGTTTTGAAATAACTTTATACGTGTAAAATGTTGACAAAGACATTTAAGAAGGGTTTGTGGACGGAGAAATTTTAGGAGAAATTGAAGAAAGCACTCTATTGTGGTTGTGAACGTTTTGTGTCATTTTTCTGATGTGTTTTCACAAGGAACATTAGTATTTCTCCCACGGTATTCTTTACAAATACGAGTAAGAGCGACATAAAAAGCTTTTGTTGAACTTGGAGTGAACTTTTTGTGGGAGTTGTGTGTTGCAGGACATTTGCGAGTGTATATCCACAGTTGTTTTAACAAGTGGAGAGTATTTGAGTGTTGTGTAAGCCTCCGCTGCGCTTAAATAGTGACAAATTGTTTCACAGCACGGAAATGAGGGACGAAGACGTGCGAAATCCTTTTCAAGGTTTATTCGATTACGTAAGAAGTGGCTACAGCTACAGCTCGGGCAGTGGTGTTGGCGGTGGTAGAAGCAGCAGGAACACAATTAGTTCGAGTCTAAATTCAAGGAGGGTAATTAGCAACGCCATAAGCTTTCCGCAGTCTTCCTCTTCACTAACTAATCACCTTATGCCAAATCCCAACCTTCGATCATCTCTGGAGTTCCCGGCAGAAGAACAACCCATGGTGATTTCTCATCATGATGATGATCATCTTTTTCACGGCAATGAAACAGTTATCTCGGAGCAAGAGCTTCAATGTCATTTCGACTTCCCTTCCCACAACCTACACCTACAGCATTTCCAGGCTGAATCGTCTCATCCCGTTCTGGAGGATGGAGGGAGAGACAATGAAGGGCATTCTCTGGGCTCTTCCACTAATCTCATCTCTCACAGTTCAAATCAAATTCTCACCAATGAAATCCCTCCTTATGACATTTCACTAGAAAAACAATTCCAGGACCAGTTTCGTATTCAGAATCATTCGTCTTCGTTTTGCCTGAGAAATTGGGATGGAGCACTTTGCTGGCCTGATACTCCGGAAGGACAAACGGCATCGCTTCCATGCTTTGCAGAGTTCCATGGAATTCCCTACGATACCTCACGTAAGCTCATTAATTATATTTCCTTTCTTCTTACTCACTTCTGTCTTCCTCGTTAATTCTATTCTCCGTAATTGCGTTTATAATCAGAATGGAGCATGAAGTCTCAAATGGTAAGAAATTGCGCTTGCCTCTTGTAACAATTCAGATTTCAGATGCAGTAATCCGTTTTGCATATTATATGCATTAAATACAAAGTGACATTTCATGACAAAGTGAATTCTAGTATTAGCATTAGCATATATTATTTGTCCCATAATCGTATGAATCATAATACGATCACGCAAGATATCATGGAGACTGTAGTACACCCACACAGATACTTTAACAGTTTCTAGGCATTGTTTATTCCAGCAATGTAATGTGCCATAAACATCCAGAGGGATACTTCACTGGCATCATAGATGCTATAATATTTGGTATAAACATACATACCATTTATATTATGATTTAAATTATACATCTTCAGTGCCTAGAATGCGAATGAAGTAAATAACCGCATTCATATACCCACAATTACATATACCGTGAGTATTTTGATCATTATTTCAGAATAAATGCAGGAACATGTTTCTGTCCTGTAGCAATATTTTCTAAGGGTTCATATTAATTCCTTCTCTTAGTATGTATCCTATTCCTATATAATTGTATACCTGATTAGATAATGCCTAAATATATTATACTTTGTACATGATCATATTTGGTCGTGCATGATCAAAAATATAACTGTGCAATGCAAATGTGGTGTACATTCTCATGTCATACAGAACAATATTTCGTTTGATAATTGGATAAAAATACTTTGTGATTGCCTATGTAGCTACAGATAAATGTTGAAATGCTCAGGCATAGTATGTAAATAAAATCATGTAAAATGAAAATAGATGCAGAACTATTTCATGGAAAGGTTAATACAATACCTACTATTACTTAAATTTATGTGTAGCATCCTCGTAACTGAAGTAAGTTACGAAATCCTACGAAAATACGAGCTGAAGGAACGAGTACATGACGATGTTGTTTGTTGCAACATTTCAGTTCAAATTCTATGCAACATCTTCTTTGCAAAAGTACTACTAAATATATTCGTGGTACAGGCATACACATGCATAAGGAATCGTTATGAGGAAACTTCAAAGTTTTCGTATTTAAAAGCAGTTTTCCATTCTAAGCGCGACTATGTAATTTCGAGTGCATTGATTCGTAAGACGTTTATATGTAATGTGTTTCAACGAAATGTTGCTCACGTTTTAGTATGGAGTTCATTTTGAATAGCAACTTGTTAGCTTAATTGTTTTATAATTACCTACTCGTTTCAATTTTTTATGCGAATGTGCATGCACTATGATTTTATAGAATAGAGACTGTATTAGCATGTTAATACAGAGAAATTGAAAGAAAGCTTTGAAAAATTTGGAGCTAATGTAAGAAAGAAAATCAGTTCAAGTTTCTTAGAGCTATACGCTTTAACCTTTTCATGAAACATTCTTGGAACTGAATTAGTTTTGTACGAGAATCAAAAGAAATAATTTTAAGACTCACTAATCACGTAGATAACAATAATACTTGCAATGGTTTTCTTTACATGTATTTATTAATACGATATAAATAGAGCATCAAAAGAACTCTTATCACCGTAATCCGTTTCTGGAACACGGAAAAAACTTTTTTCGTCTCATTGAATTTCATTCAAACGAGAAATACAAATCCTGTTTAAGTACTATGAGTAAGTAAAATGATTTCAACGTGTCGTGTTTACATAGAAGCACGAGTTTCCCTGAAAGGTGCAGTTGATAGAAAAGCGAATGAGTAGCAAAAAAAGATAGAAAGTCGAGAAAAGTAAATATACGTCCTTTAGAATCTGTATTTAAAGCATGCCATTGCCAAAGCTTATTTAAATACCACAACAGATCATTCCTCTCGAATGCGTTGCTCCTAATATATGCAAATGCCTATATAACATTTTAAATAGTTAAAAAAGAACTTCAAGAAGTAATCCACACTCTCTCCATAAAAATTCTGTAAAGACTTTCAGCACTAAAGGACGAAAGGAAAGTCAAGTGAAGGATAAAATGAAGTTTCACACAGGAAAGTAACAAACAGCCCAGCAAATAAAGAATAGCAGCAACTTTCTGAAATTCTGTAATGGCCATTTTCCTCACGGAGGTCGAAGAACGATGCAAACAACGGGATTTTTCCGTAGAGACCGTAACGAGATATTCTGTGTGACAGTTACAGCTTTCATTCACGGTATGACATGTCAGTAGTTGCCTCTGTGTTGGTATTGCCATTATAAATGGTTCATGCCAGTTCCAAGACAGAAGGAAATAAGAACAGATTTTCTTCCATATAGGCGATATCTGTTGAAGGAGCCTCCTCTAAGATATTACATTGCGGGAACTAACCAGCTTGACGTAACTGGTAACGACGATGACATTAATAGCACAAGTTTGCGTTTGGTTGGAAGACAGGCGGTTTAGGTTTCCTCGTGGTAAGGCGGTGCCTGAAATGTATTGTACTTGTGTGTGAGGATGGTGATGGAATATAAAGAGACGAATCTTGCACACAACCAAACGACAAAAATGATTTGAGACGAGTCATCCTTAGAATACACTCTCGCTCTATTAAAAATCATTGTGCTTCCTAGTACAAGTTTATTACAACGACTGTTCACGAGTACCTTTCATCTTATGAGGTGTAACGTGCTATATCATTAGTTCATGTGAATGAGAACTGCTTATTGCTATTGCTACCATTTCTAATCTCATATAAGTACCAAAGAGGATTTTCAATAGCGTATACTAATCATAAAATAACACGTTTCCATTTTCATAAATAACACACATGTATCTGTAGTTCCCCTTTTTACAAATTCTATACACACTCCAGTTTTCATCTCTTTCGATTAAATTTTATTTACTGAACCGTGTAGGTACCTACTCATTTACCTCACGTATATAATGGAAATACATACATACTCCCACCCTTTGCTTGCTAATAATTTTTATTAAGTCAACATTTGAACATACCAACTACTTATATACTGTATACATCTAAATCCTAGACTGTAATAATTTATATACCTTACCTATACCTAATATAATATTATTTGTTGGACCTACGTAAGGTAAAGTTCGAAGATGGGGTCAATCGGTCAACTCCTTCATGACCTTTGATCTATATAAGTAACTACTGTGTTAATGCAGCCTCAAATATACACATAATGCATTCTAATTACAATTATGCAAATTTTTGATAGTGAAATTCGAAAACTTTTGACTGTTTGAATGTTACTAGAAATGACATTTGGTGCTTTTAAATACCTGTGCTCAGCTAAGTTATAATACTACTAACAGTGTTGATATCACAATTAATGTTACCGTGTCATAGGTCATAACATAATGTCACTATGTTTCTTTCATCCGATACAAATGGTTTATTTTAATCTACACAGGTTAAATTAATTATATTTATACACATCGCAAAAAGATCTGCCCTGCTGCCAGTTTTATTATTTTATTCCTCGTGTATATTTATTAATCCATAATTTGTAGGTCCATTTTCATGAGGTGCTTTTAAAATAGTTATAAAAAAATTGTGTGAAAATAATCAGCTTTTTCGTAGAATTACTGTAATGGCAAGAGTTGATGATAGAATGCCTTTCCTATGTGTAGCAACACATAAAGAGCGATTTTGAGCTTCTATATTTTGAAGAGTGTACTCAGCTAACTCTACTTGAAAAGTAAAGTTTAGTTACTCTACACAATATGTAGCCCATGTACTAGTACTCCCCTATTAGTTTGTAAAATTGTACATTTTCACACATTATATACGTACAATAGTGATAAGGCCATGTTTCAATTCAACTATACACTGCATAATGTGTCTCTTTTAACTATCGGCAAAGGCGAATTGTAAAATAGTGGGATTACTTGCACAAGTAGGTATATACATATGACGTAGAGTTGCACATGCAATCAGAATGGACGGAAAGTTTATTGACGACAAAGAGACAAGCGTTTTGGTTGATGTGGCCCTTATGACTACTACTGACTACCAGTAAAGGAATTAAAGAGAAACGTTCGTTATTTCGTTGGCAGAGTATGTGGTAATGTGGTTTTGGTATTGTCTCTCTTTCTCTGCCATAGAAATACAACACACAATAAACTTTGCAAAATGAGCAACGGCTGCTCTGTGTGTGAATGTGTGGAATGAAAAAGCGAAGGAGAGCAGAGAGAAAAGTATACCTTGGAGATCCGTTAGGTTGAAATGGGGAGGTATTTTGTGTGGGGTTATAATAGGGAGGATGAAGCTGATCGTTTCAACAGTCAGCCACAAAAGAAACGCAGTTGAGCTGTGAAAACAGAAATGGGAGTGGAGAAGTGTAGGAAAATGGGATTGAAAGCCACATGTGGGTAATATTGTCGCAAGTGGAGCTATATAATTGTCCACAGCACAAAAGTTGCGGATTTTTCAGTCACCAAACCTAGTCGAGCCTGTATTTTATACGTAGCATTCAAACTGACTGAGATTTGATTGCCTGTATTGTTATTTTGTTTACTTTCTGCTCATTTCACAGATAGCTGCACAATTTCAAACGGTAAACAAAACTCTTGGTTGACAATGCCTATATTTTTGTGTCTATATATGACAGAGCTTTAGGGTGAAATACAATCGCCCTAGTCCAGAACAAAAAGAAACTGTGTGTAAATATCTAATAAGTTGGATAGTTCTGGTTTTCTCAGGATTTGTTCAGCCTTGAGTCTTAGGTTTGATTCTAACAAATACTATTAGTAGAAATATCGCGTTACTTTAACTGCTACTTATACTTGTTAGTTGACCCGTATATATTTAACGTGTTATAGTAGACGTAGCCACGTAAGTGAGAAAATGAATTGCTGCGATTTTTTTCAATGCACACAGTTTATATCTGTATGTACAAGTATTGAGTAGAAAGCATAATTAATACAATTGCTTGGGTATATTTCATTACCCACACGCTTTACGGTTTCAACTGGACCTAACTTCTAACGCTCTTTGTGAAACTTGCCTTTGTAGTATTTTATGCAGGAATAATTTATAATTTAATTACGAGTCAGTCTCAGTAGTATAATTGTTTTACTGACTGTGATGAAATGATATGCTTAACCAATTCAATCATACACACTACTACACTGACTAGGACGAGACGACTACACTATACATCAAATATATAATCCATTAACGCATATAATTGTACAGATAGCATATTGTATGTGTATAAGGTATATTATAAACGAGTGGAGAAGTATGAAACAAGTTTCAGAGGATGTTCACACCGAAAAAATCTAATCACAACGGGACCTGTGAATCTTTCTGTTCCTACTTGAAGAAAGTTTTTTCTTGATATTTAAGGAAGACTATTTTTAAGGGTTGTTGGAAATGATGTAGTAGGATTCCCAAGTTACTTACACCCAACTGAGTTTCATCAAGGCGAATATTTCATATAACAAGTTTCATAAAACATAAAAATAAGTTTATGTCAAGTTTTTTTCAATCTACAAGTAAGACAATAATGAAGCTTATACGTATTCAGTTGACACTTTTTGGACTTTTGGCGATTAATTTACTTGCGTCCTTTCCATATGTGTATTTAAATAATAAGAGTCTGTTATATTTACCCAGCCATATGCAATCTCTGTTGGAAGAGTGCAGAATTTGATGTAATTTTTACATGTCAACTGTTTGTATAAAGTAAAAGTGCAAATGTTATAGCCACAAGGTTCCATTGGAGAAAGGAAGGATGTTTTTTACTAAGGTTGTTCAAAGACGATGAGCCACTTGCAATAAAAGTCATAAGAGAGATAAATGAGAAGTTACAGTCTAGATACAGATAAATGAGCAAGTTTGTAAAAGACAGCTTATACAAAATATGGTATAGGATTAGGCCTTGGTCCTGTATAGGACGGTGTAATAGCTACATAACTGCCATCAAAGAAAAATGCACTTCTTCTGCAGATAAAACATAATCTTCTAAAAATAGAACCTTATAATGTTAGTTCAGACTTTCTTCTCTTATTTCTCCCTCGCACAATAATAACTAGCCAAGAAGATTCTGCGTCACACAGTGAAGACAGTGTAATCGTCCAACTAATAGAAAAATGAAATAAAAGGCCACTCTCCATTATTTGTACGTGAGACATAGCACAACACACGTACAAATATTTCCGCTATGTACACACTCACTTTATTTCATTCACTTTGGACGTAGATTGAGTCTTCTATGTTGCTCTGCTAACTTCATTTAACACTGTTGTAATTTCTACCAATAAAAAAATAAACTACTATCAATTCTTACGTATCATATTAAACTTGAACTATCCATATACCTAACTAACAGTGCAGGGTGAACCAAAAGTCTCAAGACGTGCATTAGTCCTGCTCAACCTCCAACACTTGTCCATGCATTAAATCGTTATTCCGCATACTCATCTTTGAATCTCGAAAATAATTATTAACTGTATAGATACAGTGTTTTTCGGTAATTTGGGATTTTCTAAAAATAATCTCAATTTCGGTTTCATAATTGAAATCAGCGTGGTAGAAAACCGTATATTACCGAAACACACGATAGACTCTAATTAATAATTATTTTTGGAGATATACAGACAGAGATGATTACGACTGATACGGATTTAATGCATAGGTAAGTGTTGGAGGTTGAGTAGGAATAATGCATGTCCTGTGACCTTTGGTTCACTCTGTACATTGTATTCGTGTAATTTCCTATAGAGCAGATATTGTAAGTATTGTATTGAGAATTGAGACTGGATTCTTCTGACTCTTGTCTTATTGTTGAAAATGTCCATAGTTGGATTTTTGCTGATTTATTATGTGTCAATTTTTATTTGCATGGTTTCTCTGGTTTATCCTGGTTTTGTGAAGCATTATAATGGATTTTACATAATATAAGTAGTAATGGATACTTAATGTCCATGAAGATTGATGAATACCAAGACGGGACGGTCAGAAAACTATACAAGTGAATTTTATAGTAGGAGTAGAAATCTGTTGTGTGGTATAACGTGTACAGATTGTAGATTATATGAAGTTGAGAGAAAGTTCATTTTTATTTGATATGCATTGTGCTGTATTTGATTTATTGCTTGAGTTGCAAAAAACTTGGTTTCTGTGCTTGCTTGGAAATGTGTGCAAAAGTTCTTTTTGCACTTACCTAATACAAATACTTTGTACATGACACGATCACAATATGAGATGTGAAACAAAGTGACAGGCTTCATGAATTCTATTGTATCCATAATCCAATCCGTGGCGTGTGAGAGTACTTAGGAAAATAAAGGAGAAAATCCTTTTCTCAATTGCGATTGTACAACAAAAGACGTGTGCATGCATGAAAATGCGCTGCAGGATATATTCGCTTATGACAATGACAATAGGAGTGATATTATTAAGAACAGGGACGCTAGGAGCATTGATAAAGTAGTTTGGAATTGTCCTCGATTGAAATCCGCTGTTCAATATGTCCTGTGTGGTTATACGCAATCATGTTGTTCATAGAAGACGAATACCACCACCGCAGCCAAAAGTATCTCTCCTTGTTATCAAACTCCCGGGAGCCTTGTGCACTGCATACGGTTTCATGGCGATTGAAAAATGTTTGGAAGTGTCTGCATTCGGAATTTGGTGGAAAACTGTTTGATAGGCATATCTGATTGTGGAAAACTCTCAGGGTTAACTATTCACGGCTCTAACCCGCATGCAAAGGAGACTGTACTAATAGGAATAGCGCAAAGCTCAGTTTTCTTATATAATTCACGACTCACTTGTCGTGTCACAAACACACAAATAGTGTAGCACCGAATACACAACCTAATATCGGCAAATAGAAAAGACCGAAGCCTTTTAACTGCTGCTTTGCCAGGAAATGAATAAATCTCTGACGAATCGAATTGGCTAAAGTAGGATATAATATTATACGTACTACAAGGAAGTCGATATTCTTCGTCGGGTTATAGTTACGTGTCTGCATTCCATATTCATAGCACCTGAGCTCCTATTTACTGATCGTATGTCTCCTCATCGGAGATAAACCGCCAGCATGGTCGCGTACGAAAGCAAACAACTATGTAAATATAATGTGCAAACTTTCCTGGCAATTTATGTGACTTAACCTGAACTTAACTTATTACGTGTCCTCATATCGCTTTCGCATTTATATTATGAATAGAATCCTCATTAATATTTTTATTTCAGACCTGAAAAGTTTTTTGGCCGATTTTATATAGTAGAAAAGTAATCTTCCACGCACATGTGTCTGATTGATAAATACTTGCTTCAGACATAATACATTATGTATTTCACACTCATTTACCACATAGAATACCACAGACGGCTCAGTGAGGATTAAATGCCTTTTTTAAGGCTTCTGTTATTAAAAAAGGTTGAAAATATTTTCAATATTAATAGCATTTGCCTGGTAGGTACGACAAAGGGATTAGGCATTGTAGTGTACAGGGGAGAATATTTGTAGCATTAGTCTGGTATGTATTATGTGTACCTATTTTGAAACATGTAAAGCAAAATCCTTTTCCTGGAGGAGCGAAATGCTCTGATAGAATTCTGAAATTGTCACGTGCGTAAACAGAGATTTTTCTCCTGTCATATTTGGCACAAAAACATTTTGACATTTACTGGGAAGTGATTCACTATTCAATAGCGGTTTGACCGCATAATACACTTAAGTAAATTATATATACTGCATTATATATTATATAACTATATATCATATACCTATTATAAATCCACTGAGACATCTGCATGGATTCTGAATAGAAAATGCAAATAAGAAATGAATTGGATTCTTCAACAGATGTGAAATCATAATGGCAATGTCATACTTCTTGGTAGTTGTAATAAGATCCAATGCTGCAAAGGATGGTTGTATTCTTTCCACCTACAGAACTCCAAATACGCCCACATAAAAACCATTGTAGTATGTAATAATATTTAGGTGAGTACCTACGTGCTTTGATTTCAATCTAGATGCTTTCTCCTGCAAATAAAATTATTTTCTGTGATAATAACGGGAACTACACCCACCTAAACTTTGCACAGTACATTTTCTATTACGTGACAATACAACTGAAGAGAATCATCTTTTCTGTAAATAGGAAACAATTAGACTGTGTCTAGGAATAAGAAGAATAAGAATTTTGTACTTACTTAAGGGATTCGTGTAAAAGGAAAGCGATTGTGTGTAAAGTTGTCCATGTCAAGTGCTACAACCTACATGGAAGTTACCTAAGTCCTTTTAAGACTCGTGTAACAATTAAGTAGCTACTACTCGTGGACTTAAATAGTTCTAGTTTTTCTACAGAAGAATGAAAGGGCAAAACTTTCCCATTACGAAAATCCTTAATCTTCATTGTTGCCGTAACCCATATGGCACACTATTCAATTAAGCGAATGTATTGCTATCTCCTGGTTAAAGTGTCCATATATACCGAACGAATTTTTGTCACTTTTATTCTATTCCGAAAATATATGTTGCATGCTTCACATTTTCTATAAAAAGTATTGTTGAAAGAAAAGTAGGTACCCGTGCACACAAATAATTCTCAGTATACCAAAAACTGTAAGTGGTTTAAGTTTTGTGTGTAGTTTAGTGTGCAATGTACTGGAATAAATATCGTGCTGTGCGGGAGAATACCATTCGTAGTGTGTGCTGCTGTGCTAAAACGTTATCTACAACAGTTGCCTTGTCTTCTGAAGGAAAAGAGCAGATGGACACTAATAAATAGCCTTTGACTATAGACATTCTTTTCTTAGCAATGCAATGGGATCATTTTAGTGGCAGAAGAGTTTGGGAACACGCAAATATTGATTTGCAGTCAATTTCTATGTACAATTTGCTATAGAACGATGGATTTAATGATTAGCTGTGTGTTTTTTCACATGAATGATATGCCAAAGCATGAAATGTTTTTTTAATGAATTATGTACAGTAAATTCGCTTACATACATCGATGAAGGATCTAAACCTATGAGTTACAGAAGGAAAAGAAATTAAATATTCAAATATTATAATCACACTGAGCGCATTTCAAGTGTAGAATGAAGAAATTTTTAAAACAATGTAAAGAAAGCGGAGGTAAATAGAATTTTAATAATAATTTTTGTTTAATTTGGATAGAAAATGCGACTCGTTATTGTGAAGAAGGAGGTATTTGGGAGAATCGGACGGATTACAGTTCTTGTATTCCTCTACCTCCGAAAGTGGTGCCCATCGGACCCAATGAAGACAACTTGGAAATTACGACTCGAGTTTACTTTTATGGCTACTGTCTTTCTCTCTGCGCTCTCACAATCGCCATGGTCATATTCCTCGTTTTCAAGTAAATTCACAAACTTTCACTCAATCCACACTTCTCACTTTCTTCTTGCAGTCATTCTACACAAATCCTCGTTGACACACATCACATAATAAAACCAAGTTATGTTGTACAACTCACGACGACTCTTCTTAGTTCTTACTATTACCACTTATACTTACGATTAATCGCGTAGTGTTTCCTATAAATTCATAAAGTGCCACTTCGTCCTTTTACTTTAGAACTCTTCTGACATTTACTGTCTCGTCTTCTTCCTCTTTTCACATCCTCCGCAGTCTTTGACATATTACGTTTTGCTTTGCCTTTCATTTCCTCGAAATTATTCCTCTTGACTCGACGCAAGAAAAACTAATCATGTCGTTCCTTTATGAAAACAACCAACATCACCACCATTTCAGATTTCAGTCAAGTTTTCCTTTACAGTATGATTTATGAGAGAGTCTTTGCAAGTAAAATTATTTTTGTTTGTGTTTCTACTGATATACACAATGACAATATTTTCAATTACTTTTTACATGCCATAGTGAACTTATAATGCTTAATAGACAGTTTTGAGTTTATTAGTTTACTTTTTATTGCTGCGTTTTTGTTTCTTGCACAAATTCTTAATTAGGACGAAATTGTTGTATGATGCAAGATGTTTGTGTTTACATGTAAGTGTAGATAGTAAAAAATGTTACAAGTTTATTATTTGCAAAAGTTTGATAGTAAATTCTATTTCTGTTGGGATCGACTGACTTTAGGGAGTTAAGATGTCTTCGGAACACAATCCACACTCATCTGATTGTCACTTACATCCTTTCCGACATGTTATGGATCATTACAAGCTCAACTACACTTATTGGTGCTTCGTCAGACCCTCAGGTAATTATTTTTTATGGATTTCATCTACCAAATCTTCAAACTGATTCAGCAGCAATAAAAAGAATCTCCGAATCTCATTTTCCCCGTCTAAAGCGGAATTAATGCATAAATTGAGTCAGCGAAATTGACTATTAAATTTTGTATCCAATTTACCCAACATGCATCCCACACTCTATATGTACATAGATTTGATATTCAAAAGAAGTATATCATTATGTACAATGTTTCAGCATTCCCTTGGGAATTTATGCTTTTTCCTTTGTACTGCCAAAACCGGAGCAAAGTTACAATATGTCCTCATAACTATATGATTATTAATATTGAGTTATTTTGAGTCAAGTACCAATAATATACTATATTGCATTGACTACGTTGTAAAGTTTAGGGATTAAAACAGTTAATATGTTTTATCGGACACGTTTAGAATAAAACATGGCAATTCATACAAAGGACATTCTTCGGAAGTGCGCACTGCACTTCCAGAATTTATTTATGACCGTAGGATTTTGAAAGTTCCAATTTCAAGGTGGTCTGCTGAGTTAGTAGTTCGGAAACACTTGTCATCATAAGTCAGTCCAAGGGTTGCCTTTATATTCCTACAGAATACTGCACCCCTTTATGTACTATTACATATAGTCAGGATGTTCACTTACATAATGAAATAAGTCTTTCAATGGATGCATTCACAATAATATCCACGAGTCTTAAAGTTATGTCGCACATAACTCTTTCTGTGCAATATATCCATTTTATATCTATATAGCGAGCAATAATAATAATAGCAGAGTTTTCTTGACAAAGTACATTGTAAAGTATTCAATGACAAAACAATGCACTGATTGGTGGTCTATATACGTATGATAAGAATGCGTTGCTTAGACTTAGAAGGAATGCAGTAATAAAGCTAGCGTGAAATTATTTGAAAATTTATGTGTTTCTGTGAATTTTCGATGTCTCAACTCTCAACTGATCTTTACTTGGAATGGAACATGGCGTGTGTGTGGGGGGAACCCGAACCAATGATAACAACGATGACTTACAAAACCGAATGTAGAATCATCATGGACGGAGTAATCAAGTCTCCTGTGTCGCATTCATCCTTCTGCATTATTTCCACTTGACAAATTTCTTTTGGATGTTTGTCGAAGGTAAACTATAAGACCCGCATCCTTTTTATATACCTTTACTTGCTATATCTTTATATACTACCTATCGTGTAATAAAAGCATACGTATACTTAAGTGTATATAAATAACGTACCTTAGCTATATAAGTATTCAATATCCTGAAACATTTATGTGTACAGTACCATTCGTGGAAATCCATATCCACAGAGTTTCCAAAAGAACTTATCACATGTATCAAATGTAAATCAACTGAAGCGCATTGTGATATAAAAGAGATTCTTTCTCGCTTTATATGTTTACTTCTATGTACTAGCGTAGTTTACCGATTTCTTTGTCGAGCCGCTCCTAACAAAGCTTCTAAGAACTACAATAGATTTTTTTTCGAAATTCTTCAAACGCATTTACGAACCTGTGCTTTTACTTCAGGATAATTTACTGTAGCACTCAATCAGTTAGTGAGCTATAAAACCCGTAAGGATCAATATTGTTTGTGTACTTGTACTTGTGTGTTTTTGGCATTGTCAAAGTGTGTGTTGTGGGCTTTAAGACGCTCGTGTTTCGCAAATGCCTTCAGGTACAACGTTATGAAGCTTTTTGTTTATTTCCTTTTCCCATCAGTAGAAAATGTCAATATTGAAAGCGGAAGCGAATGCTTAATCTGATGATGAGAAAGGTACTCGCCAAAACCACACTAGGTCACAGACCAATCACCGTCATTCGAGTCAAAACTCAACCAAGACATCAGACATCTAATTTGGAAGCTTTATTGTGCCCAATCCAACTTCCTCCATTTTCTCTCATCTTCCCCGTCCAAATCTGATTACCGAAATTAACTTTGCGCTATAACTATACACAACTACAAACACAAAGTCAAAGATAAGACTTAAATACTCCCCTCTCTTCCTTTTACGCAACTAACGTTCATTCGCAGTCCCAGCACGGAGAAATGTCTATTTGACGGCTTCACTTTGCCCGCATGTTGTCTTGTGTGTGTGTTATGTATAGTCGCTACAAGTAAATCATCACAACTGAAAATTACAATTATGTTCTGCTTCCTGAACAACATAAAGGGAAAATAACTTTTAAGCTCATAGTACTTTTAAGTTTATAACTTTGCTATCATGACTTTGCTAGGCTAAAATGAACCAAAAACTCACTAAATTCACTCGGAGCGCGAAAACTTTGGCTATTTTATTTTTTATTTTTGAAAATTTCAAAAATCTCTAGTGCAAGCTTAGAAAATACGGGAATGTATATGTCTGGGCACCCTGTGACCCCCTCTAGATACGCCCTTGATCGTAATAGTAATTTTGTATACTAAATAAATACCTGTAAGGTGTGTTCATGTTATGAATGTCTCAATGTCTGTCTGTTGGTACTTTTGAGGGTTAAAATTGTTTTTCAGCGTTTGCTGTACAATAATTCTGTTTGGATATTTACTTACATTATTCCAGTTCAGTTCAGTTCGAAGCTTTATAGTTAAGTCAGTTACAGCAAGCTGATCTTCCCCAACAGACCATACAACAATTTATTCATGTAAACCGTTACAATTATTCCGCACTATATTTTCATTTCTCCGCGTTATTTCTATATAAACGTAAAGGGGGTCGGGGTAGTTGAAAATATTATTTGTTTTGCAGTCACACTTGATGGAATGGGAATAAGGAAAGTAAAGTAAAGCAAAGTACACTCATTTTAGTCATTTCGGGTGAAGAAATGGTGAAAGTAATGGAAATTGCATTTCATCAGGTTTTACAGCTTTTCTGTACACAAAATTAGTTCTGCTTTTCCATTGAATGCTTTGTAAGACTGTGGAAGTATGTGTGCCACCTTTTTAGCTTTACGGGAGTGGAAGACATTCTCAGTTGTATTTGAACTGTGTCGAGAGAGAATGGTATGTATTGTACAGAGTGTAGTTATTATTTCAGTTGTTCAATTTAATAATTTCGGGCACTTGAGTAGAGAAAGAACAAAGCTAAGAGTTAGTTATAGTAGGACTGCGAGAAAGTATGAGGGAAAGTTACTCAAGCTTACTTTTCCTCACATAATTTTCCCCGTATTTCTGTTTCTGCAGTTCTATTGTCTCTTTTATAATATGTCATAGTGCTTTCAGCTCAAGCTTTGTTCTGACGAGTAGTTCAACTAACCATCTAACCAACTTTCCAGCACACTTTGTACTAATTTCCAATTCCACGGTCTGTACGAGTCATTCATCCTACAGATACGAAGGGCTATCGTTCATGAGAGAGTATTATTGTGGAATAATATTAAGAGCCAGTATCTGCAACCCCTCAGTCAGTCGCTACCATTATACTTTAATCATGTCAAATCAGAATCATGATATGTTCACAAGTTAAACTTTGGGAACGCATACTTCTATTACATGTAACAAAACCTGACTTATACCTAAAATCGTGTTCATTTTAGTGTAGATAAATTTACTGTGTAGACGCACAAGAATTTCGTTTGACCTCATCTGTTGACATTACAATTTACAATGTTAATAATGTTAGGGATTTGCCATCGCATTTGTTGGAGCGTTTGAATAGATCGTATCCAACTCACAATGAATGAACAGAGATTTTTGTCTCACATATAATTTACACTTTTAATAGAATGTGCATGTTGCATTATGGTGTAGTGAGCAAAATGTATGTGCTATTTCTACAGGTTTTTGAACTTTGAAACTTTAGAAAAGCACAAAAAAACTTCATTTAATTACACGATAATTACGCAGATGTGTAAAGTAAACTAGTAGCTTGAGGATTGATGAAAGCGTTAATAAAAATGAATGAATAAAAAGAAATGAAATGTAAACAATGTAAAATATTATCAGTGCTAAATTTTCTATATAACATTTCACCACGCTACTTTCACCACTTGGATTATTATAATATTATGCTATTTTGCTAAACATGGAGACAATTTCGAAAGAACTAATTTAATGTCTTTTTGTTTAATATAGGACTCTACCTTTATGTATTGGTTGTACTCACATTCGTAGCTGATAACATCAAATTAAGAATATACGCTTGTATAGGATGGGGTAAGTGAGCTGAACAGCAATACTATTCCAAATAGCACAATAAATTATAAAAATTACATTTACATGCATAGTAAAATATTGACCTGTTTAATTCGTATGCATTAAGCTATCTTTCATTTTGCCCCATAAAAAAGCAAGTCGTAAATGAACAAAACATATATAATTAGTACAATTTAAATTGATGTATGATTGTTGCAGGATTGCCATTTATGGTTGTAGTGGGATGGTCCATTGCCAAATTTGCGACTAAGAAAGCCAGTGAAGATATTCAGGTGGGTTTATAAAGGATTTACCTGTGTTTACAACACAATTCTTCATTTAATCTGGTTAACCATTTAATTTGCGATTTTTCATTTTGACTGAGACAGGAGACTGATCCAGAATTTAATGTGTCAACATGTATGTGGCTCACCGTCAATCATTACGATTGGATTTACAAAGCACCAGCCATTCTCGTTCTTGCAGCAAACATTTTATTTCTTTTACAAATTATGTGGGTAAGTTCACATAAAAAAACATCCCACTGTGCGTCCCTCTGTCATTTTCTGTACACCTCACTTTCTTATTCCCGATTAACTCATTAACTTTATCCGTTCATCAGTATAATATAACATGAAATGTGATTTTCACAGGTTCTAATAACCAAATTGCGTTCAGCAACAAATCCTGAGACACAGCAATCCCGTAAAGCCGCTAAAGCTCTGGTGGTGCTCATGCCTCTGTTAGGAATAACGTATGTTCTTGTCCTGACGGGTTCCAGAACGGCTGTTTACGAATATCTTCGAGCTTTACTTATTTCCACACAGGTAAGCTCACAAGATACACCTTTAACCCTTAAGCAATAAACAAACACACCTGTACTACTAAAATATAAATACGTATACTATATTGCTCTTTATATTTCACATTTTATTGAAGATCTCAGATTTTACAACCTTGCTTATTTCTTCGGACATCTTTCATTCATTGTTAACCCAAAGAAATCCACTATGTACTTATTGTTATATTTATAGCAAGACCTGAAGCATTAAACCTAAGCAATATATTTTCTGGTAACGTTCACAGGGTTTTCTTGTGGCCCTTCTGTATTGTTTCCTTAATGGTGAAGTCCGAATTGCTTTGCGTCACCGTTGGAATCGCATCCGCACCTTGGGACCTGAAATGAGTTGCTGTGAGCGCAGAGAACAAGTACAACACACAAGGGACTGGCGTTCCCGCACCGAAAGTCTCCGGTACTCATAAAATATTTAAAAAACAGATTCCACAGTTGTATTAAAGCGCAGTAAGTATTAAAGGTACTATCATGAAATTCTGTAGTTTGTGCAAACGACCTTGTGTAGGATTACTATACGTTTTATATCTATATTAACCTTTGGCCATTCTGTACCAACTAAATAAACCTTGTTGCAATAGCAAGGTTACCCAAGACATGAATTACACATTGGGACGTTAAATTTAAATCAAGTTCATTCCGCCTCTGAAAAAACAACGGGAGGACTGAAACGTATAAATGTATGCGTACACAATGAATGGAGATTTCACGGAAAACTGTCTTAGAAATGTTGCAACAGATAATTGAAATGAAATAATGTACCGTGGTGGAAACAAAACTCTATTTTCACATAGCGAGAAACGATTTTCGTTACTGGGAAAAACTCCCGGCTGCCTCGTTATGCAAACAATCACAGAATTTGTTTTTATTCACTTTAGGACTGACTGAGTAGGAGTTCTTTTACTTTGAGTGTATCCGCAGCTACTTACATGAAAAATAAATGGCCACTTGTTTAGCAATGAAAGGTTAATGAACGTGAGTGATTTTTCCATTCCAGGTTGTACGAAACAAGCCGATCTCCAAGTTACCGCAAGAGAGATTCGTGTGTCAGTGAAACGACTATGTCCACTCCACTTCATGCGATTAATAATGGAAGCGCCGGAAATGGCAGCGGTCTGATGGGACATCGACTCTCCACAACTTACGTTCCCTCAACTCAAAAATACTTCACCAGTGTAACGGCCAAGGTTGAAAATGAAAGCGTTGCTCGAGTTTAATTCAGAATGAAATGTCAATGTGCTATCATCATTTTCGTCTTTGAAACTTATACTCATTCATCTGTTGTGTGTGGGCGTATTTTGTATAGGACATGTATTAAGTAAATATGTAGAGTTTAACATATTATGGCAGTTTTAGTATACATGTATAGGTATTATATTTTACAAATACAGTAGTGTAGTGCATTAACGTTTATAAATATAAAATGATATAATAAACCCGTGAGATTAGAGTAATTGTCTTCTTTGTTTTGTTTATACTTAACTTACTTACTTAAGTGTTAGTGTTAGTTAGAAATTATGAATTGTAGAGTTGAAACTTTGAAGGAGATCTTACATGATCTTAAAATTGCATGCACGTGTTATTGTACATTACTCTATAAATATGTAATAGTTTACCTGTAAGAATCTTGGAACCTGCGTAAACATATCTGTAGTAAAATATGTATTGTGCAATGCAAACTGTGTATTACAATGTAAAGATGCATAGTTAATTTCGAGGGATATAATATGCAATGTTTGTTGTGAGATTTGTGTAACCCAAAGAAAACTTATTCATGAATAAAGTAACTCCCTGATTTATGAACCATTATAGCTCAGTATTTACAAGTGTAAATGTAATGAATAGATTTAGAGTAGCAGGGTTCCTGTAATATTATATTCATTTTAGATTTCTTATAATGTCCTAACATATCTTTTGTGTGTGTGCATCGCATAGTTTATGATCAAACTCATAAAAATCCAGAAGAATCAAATAAATCTGTTATGGTATAAGACGGTTCTTATTGGTGTTTCTGTTTAGAGTTACTGTACAAAAATAAATTGAAGTTAGAATTTTAGAATTAGAATGACGCTTTTGCAAATCTCCACGGTAATAATAAATTATTATCGATAAGAAAAATGAAGGACACTGAAACGAAATACAAGTCAATAAAGCTGCATCTAAAGTATTTTACTAATATATTTGAAGTTTTACAATACCCAAAAGACAGGTTTTCAATTTACTAAATAATAGGAATTAATGAAATTGGTACAAAGTTTGCAAGACATAAAACATCACGTGTAAAGGTTTTGTGGTTGAGATTGTGCATATATTCACATAGATAGAGCCGGTTCAAGAGTTCAAGTGTGACCAACCAGACAACTCATACAATGCAAGGGATGTTGAGTGCAGCCATTCCAATAATATTACTCTTAATAAACCGAGTTGCCACTAGAGGCCGGCCCCCAACCCAAAACCCAGAAATTGGGCCAACCCAATCCGATTTGGGTTGGGTTGGGTTTCAGTTTTTTCGAAGGTCATTAAAAATG
>JABASD010003218.1:0-21310 GCA_019776165.1 Pogonognathellus flavescens
CAATTCTAGCTCTGGGTTTTGGGTTGGGTTGGGTCGGGCTCTTAATGGGTCGAAATTGGGTTGGGTTGGAAAAAGCCAACCCAATCCGGCCTCTACCAGAAACCATTATGCTTTGGAAGGATGTAACTATATATTTTTATTGCTATTGCTTTTAAAGTGATCTGTATGTACCATTGTTTAGTTATAGTTATCGTGTAATTATACAAATACTCAGCTACAATAACAGAAAATATAAAAATTGTGGAAACTTAATGACTAATGGCTCATTCTTTGCTTATAAGAGACGTTCGATTAAAAACCCACGTAGCAGAAGTCCGTATTATTTATCTAAATTAATGCCGCTCAATCATCATCATTTCATACAATTTGTAACATCTTATTACAATAATAAACCATTCAAACATGTTGTAATAAAGTAGCGCAAGAAAAAGGTCAGACGTGATGAAGGTGTTGACCGGTTGACCCCATTTGCAAACTTGACCTTAGCTTGAACCCACATATCACGTATGAGAAATTTGAACGAGTTCTGTTAATCACTTTTTGAATTATCGTGGTCACAGACAGTAGTTACTCTAAACGGTCAGAGGTCATGAAGGAATTGACCGGTTGACCCCATTTACTAACTGCGTCTTTGCTATGACATAGAAATCACACTTGAGAAGTTAGAGCGAATTCTGCTAATCCGTTCGTGAGTTATCGGTGTCACAAGCAGTGGTTATTCTGCAAGGTAAAAGGTCATGACGGAGTTAACCGATTGACTCCATTTACGAACTGGACCTTTGATGGGACTCAGACATCACGTTTGAGAAGTTTGAACCATTTGTGTTCATCCATTCGTGAGTTCGTATGGTGGTCACGGACAGACAGACGGACGGAAGGACGTAGACACCAATGTTATAAAGTAGCTTGCGCTACTTAATAATTATGGGTGCTCTTACCACATGGAAATTAAAGTATACAATTGATAATTGACTTAGTGCATGGTGTAACTGTTTTACTGTTGCCATTTTAGGGCGAAGTAAAATTACTCCAAATAAATGCCTATAATGCGATGGGAATTTATTACTTTAAGCTATAATGCCCTTGTGTATTAAACAATTATTACATTTTCGTACTTGATTTTACAGGTAAGACTGCGTGAAGCTCTATGACATTGTTAGAAGCATGCTGATTGTCCCTCGGCAAACAGAATTCAAGTTTTTAATAACCCCGCTTTTCTTAGCGAAATAAAACCCACCACCTACGTATATACGCAAACCCATATAGGAATTCAAACGCTTTTTAAATAACAACCCACCCCTTCCCTGGTTTCTGTAAGATCTCACTATACTCTTAAACAAATGATAAGGGTATGAACATCCGTATAGTATTAACATATCGACGAACAAACATCCTGCACCAAATGTACAAATCATAACAATTACATCGATTCCAAGAAAATTATATTTGACAATGCAGATATAGTTACAAACGAGCACAATCCGTTTCATAATAAAATGCCCATAAAGAAACATAAAACTGTATGTCTCATTCGACAGTATGCACAAAATGCGAAGTGATTGTGCATTATGGTGCATATTTTCTGGATCCCTGCATGATTCTAACGTTCCGTACTTCTTTTTTCCAAACCTATAGCGTCCAGAAATTATTTTTTAATAAATGCATCCTAATATTCCAATTATTTGTAAGCAAAAAAAAATTTGGCAATAAATTATTTATAAACAATAAATGTAAATTTCTGAAATTACTCCAGACGTAAAAAATTAGGAATATAAAATGATTTGTTACTTGATTTCTTTTCCAGTTGTGCCTAAAATCATAATGGTGCTCAAACTGATGTAATGGAAGCACATTGCACAAATCCCAATGTAAACCATGTATATGAATATCAGCATGGACAGAATAATGATGTAAAATTTAGAATGAAATTCAGGCGGCAGAAAACACGTTGGAAATATAAATGCTTTCGGCAACAACCAAGGAAATGGAGACATCGTTAACGGATATATAACCATTGTGAATAAAACGCAGGGAGAAAACATTTCCACTAATGGTGTTTGGTTCAATAGTTCCTGGGTCCAGTATTTTTCTATCCCAATAAATAAGTCATAAAATACTGTTCAGAAAATCAAAATAATTAGATTAACTTCATCTTACCTTTGAAAAATTTGCATTCAAGAAATGCGGCATTGAAGAACGTCACGAAGCTGTGAACTTTGATTTCCACAAGGAGTTGTGTTAGTGCAACCATCAGAAATGCGATTGCGAAAAGAAGAGTAATCATATAGTTAACCATTCTTAGACGGACATTGAAATTCGGGTCCCAAAGATATCCTGTGAGTAGTCTTGTCCACAAATAAAGGTCATATGTTACACACATGGAAATGGCGAAGTACCTCTTGATCTTTGATAATTTATTCGTCGCGATTCCAATCAGTCCTTCTTTACTGTTCCAATTGAAGGGGGTACTACCAATCAAACCGCACCAGTGCACTATAACACGAAACAGCAAAAGAGTTGTCCGTCTCATTGTGTATCGGACAGCCGGGTGTACCTATTTACCTTTAGAAGATTTTAATCAAAACGTTTAGTACATAATTGTATTATGCTGCAGTATTAAAACTTAAGGAAATAACACATTAAAGTATGTTTGAAAGAAATTCATTATGGAAGCCGGCTATCATAAACCAATAAATTGGATATTTATATATGTTGCCTAATATTGTTGATCTCATATTCTCTGAAAAATTGAGCCCTTGTATTTACAGCAATTATTGCCAGTGGCACTACAATTTACAGTGTATCACAATATGGATGTTGGTATGTGTTAAACGTTATTACATTAGTACGGATTGTACCTTTTTTACCTTTTTTCGTTGCACAGACAATCTCGATTAAGTGAATGCATGTAGCACGATAGTATTTTAATATTGTTAGGAGCCTTAACTGTTCACACTGTTCAAGACTCTGCCTCAACGGAAGTATAGTGTAAGGTTTTATATAGGACACGCCAGGTAGTTCGCTGTATCTATATAACAATACGCGAGTAAACTATGCATTCGATAACATAAAGTAAAAACTCATATAAAGTCACGAAGTTACTTTAGGGAAATGAATAAGTTGTCTGTCTGGCCTTCTACACGATAACCTCAGACCATGTTGAGAAATTTTTATCAAAAGCACACAAGCACAAACTGTCCCCGAGGCCCTCGTCTCGATGTGACCCAAATTTCACAAATAGATGACGGATGACATGTGGAATAACTTTTAATTATACTTCAAAAAACGTTAAGTGGCCTTCAGGGACCATTTTTTATCTCTAGAGGTCACTGAATTATAGTTGGGGTTAGGAGTGCCGTCAGTACGATTTGTCTGAAATTTGGCAGAGAGTAAGTCGAAATGACGCTGATTAAGTCGCAAAAATTTACCCAGCCGTTTTACATCTGCTGGGGCTCACTTAACAATGGTTCATGTTCAATTTCCATAACCTGAAAATGCCGAAGGGCAAGTTAACAATTTTTGAAGTCTTACTCAAAATGGGCAATATGTATCCGTCTATTTATGTGTAAAATTAGGGTCAAATAAAACGAAAGCACGTTCGACAGCTTCTAAATGCCCACTTCGTTTGGTACGAATACTACGTACGTAATAATGACCAATAAATATAAGGTAGGGCAACCTTAAAAATGCAATAATGCTTTCTAAAAACTGCTATGTGCATGTGCTATTTTACGTGTAATTTGAAAGTGAAATCCGCAATTTTTTTAATTTGAACGCCTTAAATGTTTGATAATAAATGCAATATACAGTTTTGCAATAACTGACATTTTTTGTTTTTAAATACTTGTATTCAGCAGAGTTGAACTGCTACTAACACAGGGTCACCGTTGAAGTGATTAAGTCAGTGTAAATGTTGCCGTGTCACATTTCACAGGGAAGTGTCATTATTGAAGTCGTTACTTCTTTGCTAATAAAAAGTGAGATATTGTTTATACATTGAATTTACTTGTCCAATAAATTGCTTCCGCTGCCTACTAATCCCATGTTTGAAAAGCACGGAATCGGCCAAAGGTGTACCAATCATGACCAACTATATTTAACCAAACCAGCCACCTGAATCATGTCATGAGCTACATAATGTGGTGTTCTGTTTTAATGAGCATTTTTGTTATTTGGACGTACTCCTATTATGAGCCGTACAATAACGTTGCTACTTCGATAACTCAGAGTTTCTTCTTTTTCACTTCTATCCTGTCTATCTACCTTTCGAAGGACCAGCCGCTTTCACGTGCGACAACGTATCACTATATTGTCCAACAATTCTCAGTTTAAACACTATTCCCTAACCGATTGGGAAGTACAGTCCGGTTCCAATCTTGGGCTCTATCGCAGCCACAGCCAGTCTCAAACACAATTCCCCAACCAACTTGGAAACAATGATGGGGTATCTATAGGTGCCTCGGATGAGACACAACTCCCAAAACCGAATCGGGAACGATGATTGGGGTTTATATTGGAATCAATGGGTGCCTCTGATCAAACACAACTACCAATTCATCTCGGGAACTATGATGAGGGTTTAATCCTGCCTTCTATGGTTGCCACTCGTAGAACACAATTTACAAATCCGTCCGGGAACGATGATTTGGTTCCTATATGTGTTTGCATGTCACTTGCCTATTTATGCAACACAGAACCCCAAACAACTAAGGAAGTACCACTTGGGATCTATCTGGGGTTTCACACTGGCCCAGGATAAAACACTAATCCCACTTCTGTCGGGAACTAACACTTGACATCTACCTTGGGAACGATGGGCTGCTACGATCGAACAAAAATGCCAAACTATGTTGCGTACTATCGCTTGGAGTTTATCTAGGGTTTGTATGTGCCTGCTATAAATCACCAATCCCACTATCAGTTTGGATCTATCTTTCGGAATTGATCTTGGGTTTTATACCTAACTACATATGATAAAACACAAACCCCAAGCCAATAACAATGGCATTTATCTTTATGTGTGTAGACGCACTAATGGGTATGAGAATCAAAGATAAAACACGAACCGAGAAATAAATAAGGGTTCTATCCTTCACTTTCAGTCACACAAATTTAATTCAAACTATAAATATTCACCATCAAAAATGGGCAGAGTTCCGGTCCTCGCACCTCGGAATCTTAATTCCAACTGACTCAAATTAACACAAACACTCGTATTTATACTTTTTTCAGATTCTATCCTATAGCTTAAATCTATTACTATCACCGTCAAACCCTAATACATCAACATCAAACCCTTGCATCAACATCAACCCAAATACATCAACACCAAATATTTGCAAAAACTTAGGTCGTCCACCCAAACAGACCCCTCGATGGTACTTGAATCGGGTTGCGTCGTAACATTTGTTTTATACAGTTTGCTTTCCCGGGCCCTTTTTGTCTATGTAAATGCATTCTGAATACACAATTGGAGTGGACTATCAGAAAGCACCATCAATTACACAAATCATACACTAACACAAACAAAACTTACAAATTTTTAGTCATAAATTTTAGTTTCTGGTAATAAATATTACGGTAATTGCAGTGTAGAGTAGAGTGGTGGATTTAAAAGTCTGAAATGCTGCTCACTTTATGTTTCATCACTTCAATTAAACACACTTCTTTTAGACACTTATCAGACGGAGATATAAAAATTGCTTGGTTGTTAAAAATTAGAATGTGGGAATAAATTGCTTTGTATTATTAGTGGTATATTCTTGCATTGTACTTTATAATTATCATACTATTATGGTCAATTAGAGAATCAAACAAAAGAAAGTAAATTGTCCCTTCCTGGAAAACCATTTTATTGTAACTATTAATTCTCTTCAAAAGTTTTAATTTACGAAACGAAATATTTCGTGATAAATATCTAGGTTTTCGTGCAAAATACCATAAATGGTAATATTTCTATTTCAATGTTTACAGCATTTTAACTGCAAACGTTACTGAGCAATTTTTATAATGAGCATTTAAGTAAATGTTGAATCCTGGGAAATTGCAAGTCTGATTTCTTTAAAACACAAGAATGCCAATAACGCATACGAAAATGTTGATAATGGTTACCCTTCCATGAATTTTTTCAATGTAATATACCATAGTTTGTTGACGAAAATTGTACGTGTAATTTAAAATTAAAAAAAAATTATTGGTAGTTGAATTTAGGCCGAGTAATTCATTATTGATTTGCTTGATAACAAATTAGTCTCCAAAATGTACGTTCTTCTTAGAGAGGAATTATATGACAATGTAACTAAATGTTGTATTTCTACGTTTATATTCCAATTTTACATCAGATGTCAATTATTTATAAATGCAAAAAGGGGCGGCATATCATTTTATTCATTTTAATGAAACACAATCATCACTGTCATATTTTATAAATATGGTAGCCATTACTGACTTAATATTGCAAATACAAGGTTTACATATAATTATAAATTATTTTTTATTACAACCATTATACATTATAAGGATGTAACTATATATTTATATTGTTAATGCTTAAAGTAACGACTGTACCATTGTTTAGTTATTGTTACCGTGTAATTGTACAAATAGATAGCTGCAATAACAGAAACTATAAAAATTGTGGAAACTTAATGACTAATGAGTCATTCTTTGCTTATAAGAGTCGATCGATTCAAAACTGAAATAGCAGAAGTCCGTATTATTCATCTCAATTAATGGCACTCAATCATCATTTCATAAAATTTGTAACATCTTATGATAATAATATTATGGGTGCCCGTGCCACATGGAAATTAAACTATACAATCGATAATTGACTTAGTACATGGTGCAACTGTTTTACTGTTTCCATTTTCGTGCGAAGTAAAATTACCCTACATAAATGTCTATAATGCGATGGGAATTTATTACTTTAAACTGTAATGCCCTTGTGTATTAAACACTTATTACATTTTCGTATTTGATTTTACAAGTAAGACTGCATGAAGCTCTATGGCATTGTTAGAAGCATGCTTATTGTCCCTCGGCAAACCGAATTTAAGTTTTTAATAACCCCGCTTTTCTTTGCAAAATAAAATCCACCACCCACGTATATACGCAAATCCATATAAGAATTCAATCGCTTTTTAAATAATAACCCACCCCATCCCTGGTTTCTCTTTCTGTAAGATCTCACTATACTCTTAAACATATGATAAGGGTATGAACATCCGTATAGGATTAACATATCTGCGAACAAACATCCGGCACCAAATGTACAAATCAAAGCAATTACATCGAATCCAAGAAAATTATATTTGACAATGCAGATATAGTTACACACGAGCACAATCCGTTTCATAATAAAATGGACGTACAGAAACATGAAACTGTATGACTCATTCGACAGTATGCACAAAATGCGAAGTGATTGTAGACTATGGTGTATATTTTCTGGATCCCTGCATGATTCCAACGTTCTGTACTTCTTTTTTCCATACCTATAGCGTCCAGAAATTATTATTTTTAAATAGTGCATCCCAATATTTTAAATAACTGTAAGTAAAACATATTTTGGTCAATAAATTATTTATAAACAGTAAATTGAAATTGAAAATATTCCAGACTTAAAATAATTAAGAATATGAAAGGATTTGTTACTTGAATTCTCCTCCAGTTGTGCCTAAAATCAAAATGGTGCTCAAACTAATGTAATGGAAGCAAATTGTACACACCCCAATGTAAACCATGTATAGGAATAGTAGCATTGAGGGAATGACCACGTAAAACTTCGAGTGCAGTTCAGGTGGCAGAAAACACGTTGGAAATATAAATGCTTTCGGCAACAACCAAGGAAATGGAGACATCCATAACGGGTAGATCATTATCATATATAAAACGCAGGGAGAAAACGGCTCTACTAATGGTGTTTGGTTCATTAGCTCCTGGGTCCAGTATTTTTCTATCCGAATAAATAAGTCATAAAATACATTTCAGAAAATCAAAATAATTAGATTAACTTCATCTTACTTTTGAAAAATTTGCATAGAAGAAATGTAGAATTGATGAACGTCACAAAGCTATGAACTTTGATTTCCGCAACGAGTTGTGTTAATGCAACCATCAGAAAAGCGATTGAAAAAAGAAGAGTAATCATATAGTTAACCATTTTTAAGCGGACATTGAATTTCGGGTCCCAAAGATATCCTGTGAGGAGTCTCGTCCACAAATAAATGTCATATGTTACACACATGGAAATGGCGAAGTACCTCTTGATCTTTGATAACTTATTCGTCGCGATGCCAATCAGTCCTTCTTTACTGTCCCAAATGAAGGGGGTGCTACCAATCAAATGACACCAGTGCACTATAACACGAAACACCCAAAGAGTTGTTCTTCTCATTGTGTATCAGCAAGCGGATGTACCGATGTACCTAAATACTTTTGTGAAATTCTCGTCAAAAGATTTATTACATAGAAAAATATTTTTTACATTTCCTGGTATAACTAAAAAGCGGAAAAACAAAAATACATACTTTACTGATATTAATATTTATTATGCGCAATTTTAACTCAAGCGTTAAAGTGACTTAAACATTTATTCGATCAGAAAACGGAAACATACTTCAAACAAACATTTCCTGATTTTAGAGTCCAATAAATTTTATTTAGCACGAAATATTTAATTTTCACTTTCAGTGTTACAAATAAGGTAGTTACATATATAGTAATACAGTGGAAGAGAAATAGTATGCAGCAATATATAACCAAATATTACCTAAGAAGAAATGTTTGTAAGAAATGGTTTAACTTAAGTTTGAAAATCTGGATGCCAGCAACCAGAAATCAATAAATGGAAGATTTATAATGAGCGATTTAGATTTAATATTATAGAGAAAAAGATGAAAAAATTGAAACGTTGCATTTACAACAATTACTAGTAATGACACAACAATTTACAGGGTATCATAATATAGATGTTGGTAAGTTTAAAGCGTTATTACAGTAGTACGGATTAAACATTTTATTACCGATTGCTTTAGTGCTTACCTTCTTCCTTGCGAATCCAAATTCGAATGACACAGTAAGATTTCAGTATGTTAAGATAAGAACCCTACCTGTTCAGGACTCTGCGTCAACGACAGTTTTATTGATGTTTATATAAGGTTTCACGTAAGGTATGGCAGCTAATTCGCCGGTTTTATGTAAAATTATTGAAGCAATCTTTGTGCTCAATAATATGTCATAAAAACCTTCAGACGAACTTAAGGTAATCTTCGTCACATCTTTGGAATTCAAAAAATGCTTATTGTTAATGCACTGAGTTTACTTGCCTAATAAAATGATTCCGCTTATTAATAATAGCAGGTTTGATAACTAACGAATGGAATAAAGGCGTACCTACCGTATGATAGCTACCCGATGCATGGGCCTATAAATACTTAATGTGGTGTTCCAGAAAATCCAATTAGATAAATAATACACCCAAACAAACGAAACTTACAAATTTACGTCTTCACTTGTAGTTTCTTTAAAATTACAGGATGTTAATCTATATGTGTATTTTTATTATTATAGGTGAAGCCAACTTCGTAATAAATATTATGGTGATTGTAGAGTAAAATGTTATACATACAAGTCTAAAATGCTGCTCACTTAATGATTCCTTGCTGGCATATAAAATCTACAAACTTAGAAATTAAATTATCGATTAAAAAAATTTGGTAAAGTTTAATTTAGTTGTACCTGCAACGTGACCTGAGCTAATTAAATGTGTGTGCGTTAACGCATTCCCTGATATTATTAGAA
Source organism: Pogonognathellus flavescens (assembly GCA_019776165.1). Lineage (NCBI taxonomy): Eukaryota > Metazoa > Arthropoda > Collembola > Entomobryomorpha > Tomoceridae > Pogonognathellus > Pogonognathellus flavescens. The sequence continues at coordinate 9,805 of JABASD010003218.1, forward strand.
AAATGTGTAATGCCTATCTCCACATTTTTCTTTGAAATAGGCTTCCTCATTGGCATTGGTATCAATTAATGCATCCGTTTGTCTTTGTGAGCAACGTTTTTTTCGCTGCTAGAAATAAATCTGGCGGACGCATTAATAGTAATACACTATTCATTTGAATAAATCATCCAAAAAAACATTACTTGAATATATTTTTCAATTTAACAGTGACAATAAAAATATTTGCGATAATAAAATTATATATAAAAAATTATAATTGTTATTAAAAACTTAATTATCTACAGATTATAACAGTCTTACTATAAGAAACATCACTATAAGAAACATCAAGCGAATTTTACAACGATAGGTTAGAACGAATACTTAAACATTATCTAATACAACTTTTGTATTAGTTAAGGATCTACACTGATTAATAAATTGATGGCGTGATAAATGAGATTGTACATAAATGTGGCAAAAGTGGTCTTCTTGAAATAGTAGAAACTTCCAACCTCAATTTTCACTGGTCTAAAAGAGCGGACGAATTTACGTGTCAAACGAGTCCCTTGAGGATGGCTATACCATGACTTAATGAATTCAAGAGAGTTTATGTGGGATGTTGCTACATGTTTAAGAACTACAAATTCTATTATAAAAATTGCAATAGTAAGTAGCGGGCAAAATAAGTACAGTGGCATTTTTAATTCGGTGTACAAACGCAAAGTACCATAAATTGTCATTAACTGAGTAAGAAAGCCAAATGCTTTAATGGGAGGCGCTGTAACTCTCACTATTCGATTTCCTATGACACACATCAAATATTGCATTGGATGAGCCTTTATTGCAGAGTCAAGATTCATAATCGTCCTCATATGTCGATTCGGTTTGTAAATGAGAAGGTCGGTGAATATATTATACGATGTGAAATAAAGCACCATAAATACAAACATTAAGCAAGTGGAAAAATAATAAAACGCAAATATACAAAATAAGATGACATAAAATGCAAGATTTGTTAAATAATGGTGAGAGATTGATGGAACTAGAAAATCTAACAAAGGCGTAAAAAGGTGATCTTCTGATACAAACACAACTGAAGGAATTGAAACCAAAGCCAACGCCACAACCCCCAACATCACATGCAGGAAAAATCCATACATGTCAAAATGTTCCATTATTGCTTCTAAGTCTTTTTTGAATATACCTGGAAAATAAATAAATCTTTTATTATTAACATTAATTTTTTATCGTCCAAATTCTATAGAAGAAACTTGATTTGAGAATTTTAGCAAAATTGAATTTGACTAACGAGAAAGTTTTTGGTCGAAATGTAAATACACACTGAAGATGTACGCTGAATCTTCTAATGATAACAAATAAGGAGCATTGATAGAAAGTACACAACCACCGAATGCAAATGTTATCAAATTAGTCATGGTTAATACTGTGCCATAGGGTGTGGGTGTCACAAACATTTGTACGAGGAAAAATATAATAAAATATATTTGTGTGAGAACTACAGTCACATTCCCCACATACCAAAATATAATCCTGGATTTACTTTTAACAAGGTCGATAGTGTACATTTTCTCATTGTATGTAAATGGTCCGAATGAGATCTTATCACAAATTGCTAAACTTCGACGTAGAGCATCTCTTGTCCAAGGAGAACTCATGATAAATCCACACAATCGAATGCCAAATAGAAAAATTAGGCGTTTAATTTATGAATTCGATTTCTCTTTCACTTTATAACTTTATTACCTGGCAAGATAGTAAGAATAAATATTTACACTATTTCTGAACAAATTGATGGCTATCTTCTATAGTGTTTGTATTTGTATGTCAACCAACTAGAGGAAATAACTTAATTCCTCAATGAATCGATTATACAATATACATAGCTATCTACTGGCAATGTAATGATGTCCTACATGTTTGGTAAACTGGGTATTTAATGAGGTTCTGTATATTATACTTAAACTTCTTGACTTCGACCTGTGTTTATTATGTATTTATGTTAGACGTTTATCAGATGGCGGCATGAAAATTGTTTGGTTGTTAAATTAGAACGCAAAAATTGCTATGTATTGGTAATGGTGTAGTGTTGTATTGGGAAAATTATTCACACTCTGTGACAATTTTGCAAGACTAAATTTCACTAAAAGGCAATGGCGCGACTATATTGTAGATTTTGGTTTCTACCAATTGTTCTGAATTTTTAATATAATGTGGTGTTTTATACAAGCAATCCTTTTGAGTAGGGGTAAACTCCCCCTGGTCATATAGATTGGCCACTGGAGATAAAAACGTTAGGGATTGGATCCTGCTACCTTTGAATTTTCAATGACACATCACCACCTAGTGCTTTTATAAGTATGCGACTGCCGCTACAGGCGGAATAACCTAATCACCCCCGTTTTTGAACTCCAGTGGCAAAACTATATGACCTGGGGAATTTTGCAGCTACTCAAACCATTCCCTGTATACAATTTTACAGCATATTAATAATTCGGAAAAATTCGTAGAAGCAGATGTTAATATTTACGTGGTGACGCCATATAGCCTTTCTTTACAATGTTCATATCATTTTGGCCAATTAGGGAATGTCAAAAAAGAAAATAATAGTCTCGTCGTGGAAAACCCTTTTATTGTAATTTTTAATACAGTCCAGAAGTCTTAAATTACAGAAGGAAATATTTCGTAATAATTATGTCGTTTCCCGTGCAAAATAGCAGTGGTGGTTACTTTTTTGTTTTTTTTAAACTTGAGGACATTTGATGACTCGTGCTATGTTTATAAAAGACAATTTTGTTCGATTCAAATCCGAAGTATTAGAAATCCGTATTGTTATTTAAATTAATGGTGTTCAATAAACATATAGTTTCCGCTTGTTCGGCTAAATTTAAAGTGTGGTGGCAATGTGACAATTGTAACATCTTATTACAATGATATGGGTTCATGTACTCACGGCAACAAGCTTGTTTATATTATTTTGCAATAGTGATACGGTTAAATGCAGCACCATTCAATTTGGAATTTGTGTCTGAGGCTCACATTCAGATGCTAACAAATCTCCCGAATACAAGTGTACCTAATAAAAATGACGATGTGGTTCTACGAAAGTTTCTTGGATGACGTATTACTTACCTTTGACTCTGCTCTCTTTAGCTAATATTTATTGTTATATTACTAAATATTAAGTACTTTGCTCTTCCCTGTCATTTTCACGCAGCATGTATTATATTAGTGAATCTACATAGTCGACAGAACACAAGTTTCAATAATTTTGCAAAACTATAAATAGAAATCCAGCTGGCCTGGAAGTTTTCCCCGTTATACTGTTAATCCGGAGTAAATGTATATGACCTGACTCTCATTGATGCTGTTTAATGACGAGAGTACTATTAAGATCTTTCTTGTACTTACATAACCAAGATCTTTTTTACATTTACATAATGCCTAACAATGCAATGAGTAGGAACTTATCTTCGGTTTTCCTGACTTGCAAAAAAATTCTAACTAAGTATGACAATAATCTTATTGTGTGCTTTCTGAATACATTTTAAGCTTTTCTTTGTATAGCTTATAATATAAATATAACTATCTTACTTACGGTTCAAAGTCTCATACCAATGAAGATAATTTCCAATCATCAAGACTTAGCCCCATGGTACCCGCTCAGATCAAAGATATACTTCCATTAATCTCCTTTTAACAAACGTGGACATCAAACTGCGTCAATCCAAAAACATCATTACTGAGCAATAAAAGGTAAAAATATATTCTCTCCGAATTCAAACAAAACCTCAAATGGATGATGAAACAACATCAAAGATTTGAAATCTTCATACTGATTGTGAGTAAAGCTATAATCCAGAAAGAGTTCATTTTCCAGGTCGTTCAACTGGTTGCACAATATGAAACACTGGTTATATAAACTTTGGTACTAATTAAACATTACTTGTGTATGTATTTGTTGTATTTTTTGGTTTTTTAACTTGTAGGCAGGTATCTTATCTCTCTCTAATACAAATATTGTAATTGAAATGATTCTAGCTGTAATTTTGTCGTGGCAAAAAATTCCCCCACTTGCCAATTTGAGAATCGGGTAGAAAATCTAATTTTTTGATGCATTTCACATTTTTTCAAAGGTTTTGCAATACTTATTTCTATTTCTCTGGTTTTAAGAAAACTAGTTGAACGAAAAAATGTCAAAATGACTTTAGAAGACACTCTGGTATCTATTCAACTTACTGTATCAGACAAGTATGTTATCAGAACATATTAAATAATGCAAGACTAAATGAGACACTCTTTGCTACTTATAAATTGAAAATGAAATTTGAGTTGTGAAATTACATTGTAGTTAGTCCATGATTTTCTAACGCTTCATCTATTATATTTCAGTGTGGCAGTTCACAAGTTCCATTATAAATGCGCAATTTTATCATGAAAATATTCTAAAGTTTATAGTATTTCAAAAATTCCTGAAACTCCTTGCAAATCTATCAGAGCCGTTAACGAGCTATCCTTGTGTTGTTTTATTAAAAAGATGGATCAATTATTTTCTCCACAGAAATCTTCGCGAGCAATGTCCGCAACAGTGAAAACCGTTAACTAAATCCATATGAAACACAACAATATTATCGCACAATTCACTTAATGTAAATTCAAGGTTTCAGATGTATATTTTCATGGGCAGAAACGCGCTTCCACCATTGCAAACATGGTTTTGTCCACTCTTTGCTTTGTTTGTGGTTTATTTATAGGTTTAAAGTCTTACCTTCTCCGTATTTGTGTTGTAGACTAGGTAATTGTAACTTCATTAATCCTATATTTAATCTCAGCTGTATCTACTATACACATCAGAAAGACATACATGCATACATATCACTGTTTTCGAAATCCACACTACGTACTTTTTGATGTAATTATCCTATCTCTGCATGACCTGCAAGATGTTTAAGCTGTTCTGTATGTGCAGTCACAAAATATGATACAAATGTATATACATATACTAAAACAGTAATTAACAATAGGGCTCTGCTTTGTAGTAGTACCCGTTCTGCAGACACGTTCTGTTTCCAGGAATCACTCAATGTACCGAAACGTTCACATCCAACTCTGTCAAACCGAAAACCTAATTATTTACCATATTGAACATTACAATATTAAAACCAATTCGTTTGAGTTCGTGTCCTACTCAACTCAATTTTAGTCCTACTCAACCTCCCATACCCGAATATGCATTAAATCGTCATGAGCTGATATTTGTCTTCAATCAGAGTACCCCCTTTCAAGTAATGAAGTACTTCTCCAGCCAAAGTATTAACTCAGACTCTGAGAATTATAAGCAGCATCTTAGTGAACCACTGAATAGAAACAGAGATTTAAAAACCTCATTAAAGAGTAAGGAGTACGTAAGAAAAATGTAATCCATCCAGCAGCAGCATTATTTTTCTTCGATTTTTGATGTATATTACTCATTATATATAAACTTTATCATCACTATTAGCTATGTGCACGAGAAAGAAATTGATAGATTTTTGATGGTTTATACGCAAAATGCACGTTTGAAAACTAGCAGTAAATAAAAATAATAATTTGACTGAAGTTTTGCTATTTAAACATTTAATTCATTTTCCTGCATAATTTTGCATTTATAAATATGAGAAGCTGCTAATAATATGACGTTGCTGGTTTTCTTATAAACATTTTTATATCTACTAACTCAGAACTTTCACGCTGAAAACAGTTTTTTTACTTTATAAGTCATTTTTGTGTGCACAAATGTTTTTAATGTGAAAGTCATAGTATGCTTCTACGTTTGAACTGTTATTGGCAATGAAATACATAGAACCGATTATATAAAGTTGAATTAATTTTATTGTAGATACATTGAAGTTGGCATACAAAGGTCCTAAAGGTTACAATGCATATTGAACAGGTGCACCCCGTTTAAATAATTATTATATATTTATTCTTTCAATTATGAATGAGACCCATGAAAATATAAACCTCAACACAGACAGATTAAATCAAAAATATTATTTGCATTTTATTAAAGCATACAAAAACGTCAGTGAAAGTAATCTGATTAGATTTGGTAAAGCGAATTAATAAATTTCAGGGAAAGCTTACAGAGCAAATTATTAAAAATCACAATGCAAAAAAAAACAAGTAAGGACATACAAGTTAAGGGTAAAAACCGGAAAGTAAAAACGTAAAAGCATACACGTAGATTCATAATAACCGTTTTTAATGTTTGAGAATTGAGATGGACATTAATTGTGATCGACAAATATTTTAATACAAGAATGATATGTAAAATTTAGATACTGTATTAAGTATCTGTGTTATTTAATTTTTTTTCATTAATACTAGCCTTAGAGTGAATTTGTTGCAAGATAATGACTGTTAGACATGTTGTCACTTCACTTGAATAAAATGCAATCAATCAATGAGTAGACTTCTTATGGATTCAATTGGTGTTGGGCAAATTTTGGTCTTCAGGGTCTGCATTGGCTGGTGACGATTCTGAATCCATTGGTTCATGAATGATGGAATAGAGAACAGATGGATGCACCAAAGGCCGCGTTACAGCCGTGGTCATCACTTCTTCGTCTGCATCGCGGGCCAAAAATTCATTTTCGATTATGTAGAATCGGTATCCCACGATGCAGTGAGCAAGCAAGTTGAAAAGCACGACGCTTATAACCACGGTATTTTCCTTCACTCGAAAACCATACAGAAGAATGACTCCCCAACCCACACTAGTGCCGAATAAAATAGCCGTCGCAACCATATGCAACATGGCGAAAATCATCAACATTCTTGATTTCCTCAGATGTTGCTAAAAATAATACCAATTTATATTAGAGTGTAATATTAAGCTGCGATCAAATCTTGCACCATTCGAAATATAACAGCTGGATCCAGATTTTATAAATCCAAGGGAGCATAATTGAAACATTAAAATCAGGATTGATTTGCATAAATTTTATATGGCTGTTCTCATGCAAGTAACTTTCGTTTCTTAATAAACAGTGTTCGGTTAATATTTTAATGATTACTGCAAATTAATTTTTACAAGTTTGTTTCATTTGCTGATAAATAGATAATGATTTACTTAACAGCTTTTTGAGGGTTTTGAAAAAAAATCACAACCAAAGTAGAATATAATTTTTTTACAATTACAAAAAAAACTACAAAAATTTGGCTTACCAAAGTACGCATCCTGTCAGCCACATCCACGTTTCGTATGGACAGGCGCTCCATGCCTAATCGTTTCGTAATATGGATTAAAAATTATTTTAAATACAATACAAGTTGCTTTAGAATTTGAAATGTAAAAAATATTTTTGTCAAAAATATTTACGGTACAAAAAGTACAAATACAAACTGCCATTAGGGCACAACTGCTGCTAACTGATTGTACTTGCGAAGTACTAAAATTTTGTCTTTCGTTAAAATTTATAACACTACAACTAACATAAGGATTATGATTTATTTTAAGTTAAAAGTAAAATTGCCCTATATCTTTAGTATTGCGACACATAATAAATATAATGGTGAATTCAATTACACTTTTGGGGTAAACATAGAAAAATATTGTAAAAAGTAGTCTGAAATGAGGAATACATTGAGATTGAGACCTTTATCAAAATAAAATTGAATACCCACGAATTGAATTATAAATTTAAGAAGGCTCGTACTTAGATCATCGTACTTTAAATTCGCTTGACCCATTTAAAACATTGTTTTTATTTAATAGTTTTAGTACTTATTTAGCTGAATATGAAAATTTTAACAATCTACCCTTGCTTAAACTCGTGTAAAATGTTATAATTACCAGAATGCAAAATTTCTATTTTACTTAAAACTCCCTTGCAAGTAGTGGAAATATTTTCCTGATCTTCTGTTTCGATTCCAGGCAAAAAAGAGAATTCAGTTGGCACGTAGAGGTTTGACTATCTCAGGCAGAAATGGTACACCGAAATTGGCGAAGAGGAGAATCCGTCTTGGATGACTTCTGACTTGAGACTGCTCTCTTTACCAAATATTTGTCTCATTACTTTTTGCAATGATTTTCATACCTGCGATATTTAGATGAGAGGGACACTCTACTCAGTCTACAGGTAGCAATATTTTGCAAAGTTACTATTTATAGAATTTGTAGTGGCCTGGGTATTTTCCTCTTCTAGTTGTTTCAAAACAAATACAGTTGCATGATATACTTTTAATATTATGGAGTAAGTGATGCCACTTAATATTGTTATTTCAAAACAAAACAGAACCCAGATACTTTCCAATACAGGTAAACAGAAGACACTATGTTGAATAAAGTAATATTCTATGTGTACAGAAAAACTTTTTATAGCTTGTATCTATTCTGCAGTCAGAGTCTCCACAGCAAATCCATCCAACTTCCCAATTAACAGGACTCATCCCCATAGTGCCCGCTCCGCAGACAAAAGTCCGTCTTTCTTTAATCCAATATTATTAACTTCCACATCAAACTCTGTCAAACGAAAAACATCATTACTCAGCTTTCCAATCAAATGTATTACTCAAACAAATGCTCTCATCTCTGAGTGCAAACCCAAACATGAATAAATGACGAAATAACATCAAAGATTTTAAAATCTTATCAAAGATGGTTAACAACGTTTATATTCAAAATACATCTGTGATTTCCCTGTGACCATTACAATGAAGGTAGTTGCATGCACAATATCACTAAATATTTCCATAAACTATATAGCGTTTACTGTTGCAACAATATTAATGTTCAATGCACTTTGGTGAAGCCATTTTTTAAAATTTGATATACGCATATTTGTTAAAAGGTTATTGATTTAAAATTTGGATGAGTTGTGTAATACAAAAATTGTATAGCATTGACCGCCTAGGGCCAACATTTTATGCTGATGCCAATGGAAGCCATGTAAATTAGGTGTGATGCATTTTAAAAATCCTAAACGGCTGCCAAAATTAAATTGGTGTAAAACTACTACTACCGAACATCTATAGGACATGATTTTTATGCTGATTTCGATGGAATTATGCAAATTAGGCGCAATACATCTTAAAAATACCTAAGTCCCGACTTAACTTAAATAACTTCAAAATGTCAAAATCTTCAATATAAATGCCATAATTAATTGACATGTTGATGTAACAGTTATTGTTACTTGTCATAACTCACAATGATGTAATTTCGCTGTTGTCTGGTTTATATTTATTTATTGTCTTACAAATTGAGATTGCCATTATAGACACAATAGTAAAAAGCAACAATTAACAGTAAAATAAAATATTACACATAACAAATAATAACAATTTATTAGATTGTTAGAAAAGGTTTATTCACATTATATACATTTAATTGTACTAATAAATCTGAAACCAATTACTTCAACAAGTTAGTTTACTTTGCCACTAAGATCAGACTAAATGTTCCTTTGCTAACAGATAACATATGTGAAGATACACCACTTCTTTTAGCAACGTAATAGGATCCGACCTTAAATTTTAATACTTGATAGGAATTGATTTGTTTCCGAAATAGTAAATTTTGAGTCTGCTTTGCATGGATTTTGAAAGAGTGTACAACACCCTTGCTGATGCTGTTGGGTATTGCTGCAAAGTACAGCATTGTAATATCCACACAAAATATTACAAAATTTAAAATTCCAAACATTACAATGATATTTAGGTCTATCACACTATATTTGGCAATGCAAATAAAGTTACAGAGAAACACCAATCGTTTCAATATAAAATGAATGTACAATAGCATCAGGCTGTATGCCTGGTTACCCAGTTCACATAATATAAATAGCGATCTGAAGATTATATTGATGTTTTCCGGTTCACGACAAATATCCAATGTTGTGTATTTCGTCCGACGGTGCCTAAATATTTAATAATGCATTTCATCAATAAATTGTATTCATACTTTGTTGTCAGCAGTTTAATAATTGTATATTAAAAAACTCCAATATTAAATCTCACAACTTTGCATAATTTAAATCATGTATTTTTAAATAACAACAACATTTCATAGTATGATAGAATGATAGTAATAGCATGAAGCCGTATTGATTCAGTGATAATCAAAGGCGTACCCAGTATTGAGGAGCTACGACCTAGTAAAGTGGCTTGGGGGACAAAAAACATCACAAAAAGGGTTATCGGTTACCTTTGGCTGTAACTTCATAAACAAGTTTTACTCGATTTCGTTCCATAATCATCTTACGTTAGCCCTTTAGTTATATCAAATTAAGTTTTTCATTTAAAAATAAAGTTTGGAAATGGAAAACTTAAAACCATTGCACAATCATCGGAAAGTTTTGTTTAATATTCGCGCATTTTTCGTTTTGTCAACATGGTTTTAAAAATGTTTTGGATTTTCCAATCACTTGTTTAAAACGAACCATTTTAACCATAAAAAATAAAAAATATGTCTAAAAATATAGGAAATATACAGTTAAATTGTACAAATTAAGAATTACCCCAGTTCTTGAATGATTTCCATTATCATTAACATCAACTTTATTCCAAAATTGAAGTAGAAAAACATTAATCCGGTCCCTGTGTACATCACGTAAAGAAATATCATTGTTGAGGGAATGGTAACATAAACTCTTGTGGCGTTATCACCGGGCATCAATGAAGTAAACCAAAGAAAAGATTTTGGAAATATCGTAGGTATTGGGGCAATTATCAACGGAATGGAAATCATGGCACATAAATTGAGGATTCCAAATATTTCCGCTAAAGGCATAATATTCAAATCATCCTTCTTCGAAAATCTCTCTAAAATTGCAATTAGAAAATTTTAATTTTTTAGAATCCAGTTTCGTTTGTGTCGATTTTATTATTAGAATTTTGATAAGCGGATTTATTACCTTTGAAATGGCTGTCGTAATGAAATATTGCATTTATGGTGCCAACATAGGTATTCTTTTGATGTTCTCCAAGAATTTGGGTCAAATTTACCATCAGGAATGCAATTCCAAAGAACAGACACAACGCATATTCATGAATATTCTCACCATAAAAGTTTTCATCCCAAATGTATCCATGAATCATTCGGCACCATAAATAAGAAGTGTATGCACAGATCATAAAAATGGAAAAGTACCATTTAATTTTGGATCTTTTATCCTTTGAAACACAAATGCCATTATTTTGATAATCCCATGTGTAAGGAACACACCCAATGAAATGAGCCAAGAGGACAATATAACGGAAAACTTTTAATGTTTGTTCCCTCATAATTTTGCGCCAATGTTATGTTTACGTCAAAAAGTTATTTCTTTTTAAGAAAGTGTTAATAGATTGTCTCAAAACAAAATGTTCAACTAACTGCTCCAAAGAGCTTTAAATCTAACAAGCAGAGGTTCACAAGTGTGTGTAACCGATTTCAACGAAATTTTTTCCACGTAATACTTAGACCATTTGTACACTACTGTGAAAATATCAGCTGCCCTCATTCGAAAAATTTTAATAATTT